>JAVGWN010000336.1:0-14687 GCA_034552555.1 Semaprochilodus insignis
CAGCCTGAATTAGAGCAGGAACGCCAAAAAGCTGAACATGTGCTAGCGACTCCTCTTGCTGAAGTGCACCTTTTTTAATAAATCTAAGTGGATATTGAAATATCACTTTGTAGCCGCTAAAGTAATACTTTTTCATTACGATATCGATAGAGCTGTTATTGTTGTCTGGAATGCAGGGGTTAGAGAAGTGCTTTGCCAGCACAAGCCGATATTAAATATCGATAAAACATGCATGGCTGGAAGGCTTTTAATCTAAGCGGCCTGCTGTATTCATATCCCTGTGATTAAAGTGTGGCTGCGTTGCGTTGTTGGGGGGGCACAAGTACAATTTTAGGCATCTGGGCTGCAATCACAGAGCAGTTTACTGGCGGATGGCGAATCCTCCTCCTTGTAATTTGAATTTACTTTGCATCTCATTTTGGGTGAAATGGGACGCCGTCCACAGATGGCTCGGAAAACTCTTTTCCGATCATAAAAGAGGCAATTTTGTGTTTAGACACTGATTGATATAAAGATGCGCCTCAACAGCACTTCTCTCGGCTGTGTTCTGATACAGATTGAGCTGTTAGCGCTACGCTGTAGCTCCTCGCTAATGTTTGGATTCCGTTAGCTTCGTTTTAAAGGGGATTGTGTTATGGAAAAACTCACTCGTTCCGGATCTGGAGTGCCTGCCCAACAACAAACTGTGGATTAAGAAAACCCATGCGGTTTGTTTTGGGAGTCACCTAGATCAGGAAACATGGGACCCCTACAAAGCCCTCTCAGATTTGGCCCCCCTTCCTATGTCACTTGGGGGCTCATTGGGATAATACCACGCCCTATTTGAGGAGCTCCACCTACAGCTTCTTTTAAGAAGGGGCGCCATTTGTTTCTTCTCGTAAGCCCCGGAGCTGCTTGACAGGAGCTGCTCTGTCGTTGGCTGCACCTGCTGGATAAGGTTCATATTTGATGGCAGCGTCCAGCTACAGTCGGAAAAGACCTGAACATGTGTGCTGACCGCTTTGTGTCTGCCATGAAGCCAACATCGAGCCTCTTATTTGCCAGCTTCTTGTTCGGATTTTACTGTTCCACCTTAAATGGTGCCACAGTTGCATGCTGGATTGAGTGTTTGGCGTTAAGAGCTAGCTAATGCTAACAGCTAATATATTAACAGAGATGTAATGTTCTAGATAGTTCTTGCTGTGTAGCACTAGCTAATGCTAACTGCTGAGGTAATATATTAATGGAGATGTAATGTTCTAGATAGTTTTGAAGTAATATATTAATGTAGATGTAATGTTCTTGGAGTTTAGTGCTAGTCAACACTAACAGCTGAATTAATATATTAATGGAGGTTCCTTCTCGTTTAGCACTAGCTAATGCTAACAACTAAGGTAATATGTTAACAGAGATGCGGCATGGTTCCCCTTACTATGTCAAGGGGGGGCTTATTCGAATAATACCACAATAACCCCCCCACACCCCTCCCCCTCCCGTGTGCTGACCACTTTGTGTCCATCATAAAGCCAACATCGGCCTCTTATTTGCCAGCTTCTTGTTCGGATTTTCCTGTTCCACCTTAAATGGTGCAGCAGTAACATTCTGGATCGAGTTTTTGCCTTTAAGAGCCAGTTAATGCTAACAGCTGAGTTAATATATTAACGGAGATGTAATGTTCTAGATAGTTCTTTCTGTTTAGCGCTAGCTAACACTCATAGCTGAGGTAATATTAATGGAGATGTAATGTTCTAGATAGTTCTTGGCCTTTAGCACTAGCTAATGTGAGCAGCTGAGGTAATATAGTAATGAAAATGCAATGTTCTAGATAGTTTTGAAGTAATATATTAATGTAGATGTAATGTTCTAGATAGTTTCACCATTTAGTACTAACTAATGCTAACAGCTGAGGTAATATGCTATTGGATATGTAATGTTCTAGATACTTATTGTGTTTAGTGCTAGCTAACAGTACAGTTGAAATAAAATATTAATGTAGATGCAATGTTCTAGATAGTTTTTGCCATTTAACACTAATGCTAACAGCTGAGGTAATATGTTACTGGATATGTAATGTTCTAGATACTTCTTGGTGTTTAAGGCTAGCTAACACTAACAGCTGAAATAATATATTACCGGAGATTAAATGTTAGATAGTTCTTCCAGTTTTGCACTAACTAACGCTAACAGATGAGGTAATATATCAATGTAGATGTCATGTTCTAGATACTTCTTGGTGTTTAAGGCTAGCTAACACTCTCAACTGAGGTAATATATTGACAGAGAGGTAAACTTCTAGTTCTTGGCGCTTAGCACTAGCTAGCGCTAACAGCCAAGGTAATATATTAACGAAGATGGTGGGTCGCCTCACAGTAAGAAGGGTCTGGGATTGATTCCTTGGTGGGGCGTCCGGAGTCCATTCTGTGCGGAGTGTGCGTGTTCTCCCCGAGTCTGTGTGGATTTCCTTCTCCGGGTGCTCCATTTTCCTCCTACAGTCTGAAGACATGCAGTCAGGCTAATAAGAGATGCTAACTAGCCCCCCAGGAGTGAATGTGGTTGTCTCCACTGTGATGGACTGAAAACCTGCTAAGGGTGTTTCCTACCCTCCACCCAGTGAGCTCTGGGATAGGCTCCAGCAGCCCACCCCCACCCCCAGTCCCCGCAACCCAGAAGGATAAGCAGCTTAGAAGGCGGTGAATGAATGAATCTGTTTTAGGGCATGCAAATGGAACTACGTCAGATCCCGACAACGTCTAGCTGAATTCTGCTGCAGATGTCCGTCACTACTCCAAAGGCTCATCTAATAAACTTCACTCGAGCTAATGTAGTAATATAATGGCTGTCAAGATGGTCTCAGGGTCTCGTCTGCGGGGAAATGGAGAGGCCAAGTTGCGTTGTCTCGGTACCACATGCCTCGAGTTTCTCAAGAATGTTTGTTGGCAGGAAAAGCTCACTTTGGAATTGAACAGAAGTGGATCATCGCTTCCAAACGCTGATTCCACTCGGAAGATTGGCAGCAGAAACGTCTGCTTATGTAACTGTCTAGAGAGTTTGGCCCTCAAACAATTGTGTGCATCGAACAGCATGAACTTCAGCTAGGATATATACTGTACTCGCTTCGAGTGGATATTAAAGAGAAGCCGCCGAAGTCTCTGAAGTTTTTTCAGTTCTTTTAAAGGATTAATTTGACTGATGCTGTGAAAGAGAGCCCACCCTTACAAAGAGGAAGTTTACTCAAGTGTGCTTTCAGTTTACCCTCTATGTATTTATCAGTGATATACGAAACACAGTTATACCTATATATTTATACTCTCTCATACTGACAAGTATACAGAAAAGTCTAAGTATATTTGGCCGATACTTGTATTTAACCTTTTATACTTATATATAGATATGTAAGTATAGATAGATATATTAGATAAATTTAAGAAAAGCATAATTAAATATATTTTCGTTGTAGATGAAATTTAAGTATACTTGGCTCGTAGTTCGGGGTGGAATAGCTCGGAGTAAAAAGTACATGGGTGGAACTGAGCCTGATCTTTTATGTACACGATGTTATTAACCTACACAGAAACAGATAAACATTTGGCTGATTTTATTGACAATGTTTTTCCAACATTTGAGAGGATTGTAAAAGGCTTAATTCATATTATAATCCATTTAAAATTCAATTATTCAATTCTGATTTATAAAGAAAACAAATACGTTCTTAATCCTGAGTATTTAGTATAGTTTACTTTGATATGTGTTGCCCACTGGTAAGTCTTCTTAAAGTACAGTTGGAAGTATATTTTAAGTATTAAAATCATGCCTAAATTAAAACGTAGTCATACACTTTAAAATGCAATAATAAAATATAAGTAGTAAACTGTATCACTTAAGTATACTTGCAACCAAACTAGTAGTTTACTGAGGGTATATGTAAGTGTACTTTTTAAAACTAAAAGCAGTTTATAAGCTACTAAACTAGTAGTTACTAAACGTATACTTAAAAGTGTACTTTTTAAAACTAAAAGCAGTTTATAAGCTACTAAACTAGTAGTTACTAAACGTATACTTAAAAGTGTACTTCTGTAAACTAAAAGCAGTTTAAAAACTACTAAACTAATAGTTTGCTAAGAGTATATTTAAAAATGTACTTTTAAAACTAAAATAAGCTACTAAACTAGTACTTAATGAGAGTACGTACTTACAAGTGTACTTTCATAAACTAAAAGCTGTTTAAAAACTATTAAATTAGTAGTTTACAGAGAGTACACTTAAAAATTTACTTTCATAAACTAAAAAGCAGTTTAAAAACCACTAAACTAGTAGTTTACTGAGAGTATACTATAAAGTGTACTTCCACAAACTAAAAGCAGTTCAAAAATGACCCAACTAGTACTTTACTGAGAGTATGTACTTAAATGTACTTTCAGAAACTAAAAGCAGTTTAAAACTACTAAACCAGTAGTTTACTTAGAGTATACATAAAATGTATTTTTATAAACTAGAAGCAGTTTAAAAACTACATTAGTAGTTTACTGAGAGTATACTTAAAAGTGTACTTTCAAAAATTAAAAGCAGTTAAGCTGCTTTTAATTTAAGCGTTTAAGCATTTTAATTCCTGCTTTTGCCACAAATAAACGCAGCCTTGTTGTGAGCTGTTTTCCGAGTGAGGGGCGTATTCCAAAGTAAAGTGACGTCGGTGCAGACGGTCTGTAGATTTAGAATTACGGCTATGAGAAATAGAGCACTTTGCATAATGCTGCTGATTCCTGCATTAGCCCCAGTAATCCCACTCGGAGCGTTTGTCTGGCTTCCTGCACGTCCCTTTCATTACAGAGAACCGGCATATCAGGAGTCTAAAGAAAGTTCTCCTTCCAGTCGCACATTAGCCCGATCGAGCGTGAAGTTAAGAGCTTTGTGAATGCAGGAGCTGGCAGCCGTGATAGAGATTTCCCCCCGCCAGTTTCAGGTGGGATCATTGTTCAGGTGTCATTGGCAGGCGGGAAGTGACAGACCAGACTGACTTTTCCTTGTAGAACCACTTTCAGATGTCGGGCTTGTAGCGAATGGTTCCACTTCCACCTGACAAACACCCTGACACCCCCCCCCGCACTGCTAATGCCGTCTAGTTCCCTGCTCCGTGATGCTGTAGACAGAAAAGGAGAAAGAGGGCTTTAGTGTCCACCCAGTGCTGGCCAGCTGTCCTCCGGTATTCCCTCTCAGAATGGAACAGCACTCGGTTTGCTGAGTTTAAAAAGATTGTCTCCATTTTTCTCCCGGATTTCTCCTCCCCACCTTAAGTACCAAAACACCCAGATTGCAGGATTGCAGGCCACTGTCGGCCCACTGCTGGCAAAGCTGTCGGCCCACTAGCTTTTAGCTCAGTGCCTTCCAGGCGGCCCACTGGTGCTTAATGCAGAGTGTTGGACAGAATGCCACTTTTCAGCGCTCGTTTTCCACTTAGAGTTCGATTAACTGAATTTCCCTTCATGTCTTTCGTTTGTTAAGCTCTGGAAATTTGTAGAGTAACAAATTTGTACAGCAGGAGAATAAATAAAACCAGTTATACAGATGTAGCACAGTGTCAGGAACAATAATTCCAGCTGTCAAGCTTCCGGGCTCTCCTCCTGCCGGACTACATTTCCCACCGTGCACCCTGTCATGATGTAATAACTGCATGCTCTCAATCCACCAATCATGAACTGCATTCCCCGATCCTCCCCAGAGTACTGACCATATTCGCCTGTTGCTCGTTACACATGTCTGTATATATACTCCTTGGGTCGTCCTCAGTCTTTACAAGGTAGTGGAGTGTTCCTGGGTTCGGTCTGATTGCTGGTTTGGGTTGTTCTATTGGTTTTGGCTTTGTCTCTCCTCTGTCAGTCATGTTCCTTCTTTGCTACTGTCCGTCTATTAGCGTTCTCGTCTTTGATCCCATCGCTGACCCTGGCCCATAAGTCTGATATAGCTTTTAGGTCTGTGGGCGTCCGCTTAGTCCTTCCAGTGTCCAAGCCTAGCGATTAGGTTTTTTGTACAAAGGTTTTTTGTATTTTCCCAAAATAAAAGTCTCTGTGGATTTAATAATCTCTAGTGCTTTTAAAAACTAGTCCTGGATACGGAACAATAGTCTGAGGGTAGACCAGCAGTGGCATACAGTCAGCAAGGTGCTGACCTTATCAAGCTAGCAGGACGATATGTGCTTGCTATCTGGGTACTAGCATATGCTAGCATAATATGGACAGAATGGTATACTATGAACAAAATGGCATATAGAGACAAATGCTAGCATAATGTGGACAGTATAGCATATGTAGACAATTGCTAGCATACNGCATACTACAGACAGAATGGTATACTATGGACAAAATGGCATATAGAGACAAATGCTAGCATAATATGGACAAAATAGCATATAGATATAGATATAGATCCTTTAATAGAGATAGTAAATGGTGCATGTGTGATGTGATGGTGTGAGCTATGAGAGGAGTTTGAATGTGTTTGTCTGTCACATGATATCACAGTCATCTATAAACCAGTGTATATTCAGAGTCAGGACTGTTAATACGAGCTGCCAACTTTTCTCTCACAGACAACAGTGAATGAATGTATATTCAATGTTTGTTGTGGCCAACATTTAGCTGAGATTGCTGAGATTGAAGTTTCCACCTTAGCCAAAATGATGATCTTGATGTACTATCAATAATAGATCAACGTAAAATGTCATCAGATTTTTGGTCTTTAATGTGATCTAAGAAATCTCAGTTTGCTGTTTACATGCCTTTTTGAATAATCAGAAATCTGACGGAGAAAAGAGAGCTGGATCTCAGCTCAGTGGTCAGGTCTCTCAGTGCATGTAAACTCGTACTCTGATTTCTTTCCTTTGTCTCAGTCTGCGCAGACCTCCGAATCAGAAATAAGCACGCAGTGTTTAACATTGTGTCATATACTACCCTCTCCTGGGCCTGCGCGGTACTGCACATGTATTCTGACAGGTGCCTGTGTTTTTCTCTTTCCTGGCTCCACCCACTACACACACCTGCAGATGATCAGGGACTCATTAAGACTGCTTCTGTTTGCTTAGTCTGTGGTTTGTTCCTTGCCTTCTCTCCTGTTTTCCGGTTTTGGATATGTCTCTGATGTTCCCTGCCTGTGTTTTGACCCCTGCCTGTTACCTGGATTGTGAGTATTGGAATGTCCCTGATAAACCCCTCTTCCCTTGCAACCAACCGAAACCCCAACCCCCACCCCAACCCCCACCTTACACACAGCAACTGCAGGATACCCCGAAACATTTTTGGAGTGACATTGAAAACAACTAAATGCTTGATGAAATGAGGAATTTAAATAATCTTCTGGATGACGTATGTTCGTATTTTAAGGTCATTTTTAAGGTAGTTCTGGCATGATGATGAGTTTTACATTGTGTTTACATCACGTCTTACTCTGTGAGTTTATTGGCTGGCTGGACACCAGAAATCTGATTACTGCCTGACTCCTGTAGACGCCCCAGAGTTTCCCCATTATCTGCTTACTCCAGTGCATGTAAATGTGTTGAACGGATTACTGACTAAATCTGATTTTGTTAAATGCTGCTTACTGTTTCCAGCACAGTGCACTGTTTTCACATGTGCACAGCCTGAGAAAGGTGAAAGAAATCAGAGTAAGGGTTCACATGCCCTGAGAACCCCCCTTTACGGAGCTGTATTTAAATCTAGCTCTCTATCAGATTTTTTTAATGGGACTTGTACGTCATAATCTGATCTAAGACGTCGGGGTGTGCTGTTTATATGACAACTACACAATCAGATAACTGCAGCTCTAATGTTATCTAGCTAGCTAACCTAGCTAATGTTAGCACCTACTGGCAAAGCCAAGCTTGTCCTTTGCAGATACTCTTTTATATAGTCTGTGGGGTTTTAGGGTGTTTCTTGCTATGAAGCCTAAAACATCTTTGTGTTTCAGTTGTCCGGCTTGTTGATTAGAAAAGGGCTGACGAAGATAGTTAGCTATCTAGCTAAGGCTAGCTATATTAGCTTTAGCCGGGCAGCACATAAAACAGCTAACAACCAGAACATGAAGATGTGGGTTCATAGCAAGAACCACCCTATAAAACCCACAGTCTAGTCAAGGGTCTCCACACTGGGCCAGTTTGGTGTTTGCCAGTGGGAGATAACGTTAGCTAGCTAACCATTAGCTAAGCCACCATTTGCTTATCGGCTGCAGCCGTTTCCTCTTCTCGGCACAGAGAAAGAGCTAGAACGATAACTGAGTATTTTTTCCTGGACTCGATTTAAACTACAACGAACACAGAACTGCAGCATGGTGAACAGGTGAACCTCAGCCGGTCAGTAGAGGTCTGGACCTGGACGTGAAAAGAACTGAACCCTTTTTAACCCACAGTGGTGCTGAATAAACAATTACGCGACTGAAAGGTTTACAGGTTCTGGGATTGTCATTGGGTCCTTCCAATCCCCAAAACTTAAAAACCAATAAGCTACCCAACGAACGAATGTTAAGTATTTGCATCAAAACAAGTACGTGGTTTAAAGTGAATGTAGAGCAGAATGTCAGCAATAAGCCAAGAGACTCAGGACGTAAGCCGAGGCAGGGTGATGGCGAGCGGGAGTAGAGGAAATGGAAGGGGCGTCGCGGTAAACAGCAGCTAAAACGGCAGCGTTTAGGTGAAATCAGCCGGCAGCCAGAGAGAAAAACGTCATTTCACAAAGGCTGTACCAGCAGCACTTTTGAGAAGATTGAGGCATGCTGTTTCTGATATTGCTTCTATAAAGCTATATAGCGGAGCGGCTAAAAGGAAGGCTTTTTTCCTCACTCCTTCTTTTCATCAAACGCAGCTCGGCAGTTTCACGTTTTGCTAACTTTGTCTCCTACTGGTCAGCATGTTTGGGGAATGAATAAATTCGCTCCTACCTAGTCTCCTGAGTAAAGTGCCGGGACGCGGGAGCGGTAGGTGAATGTGGCTTCCGTCTAAATTCTTGAAACGAGTTTCCAAGACGAATATAATGAACAGCCGGAATGAGCAAAAGTGTCACGTAGCTACGAGCAGCAGCAGCAGCAGCCGCCGCCATAATGAAGCCTAAATTTGCTGTGTTGATATGCTAAACAGGAACACCACCCATGGAAGTCCAAAGAGTTAAGTAGTGGTGGATGGAACCAGACGTCCTCCAGGTAGCAAAATTGCTCTGGCCCAAATCTGGCCCTCTTGCCGCATAGGTTGGGGCGAACCACTCCCAGCCACTTGCGCACCAAATTAGGGCCAGCCTCGGCCAAAAGTAGGCAACCTCTGCTTTAGCTCTGCCAGAAGTGGACCAGATCTGTTTTGGGTCAGGTGGACCAAATGCATGTTGTATATGTGTGGGCCACCTTTGGCTCACTGCAGATTGCCAGTGCCAACAGTGGGCCATGCCATCTGGGCTACCTCTAAAAGCTCCCTCATGGAAAGTTATTACTGTACATACTGGATATTCATACTGGTTATGAATACAGTGTCTGATGTCCGAAACACTGTTATGTAGTTTCGGCTTAAAATGCATTTGAATCTATTGACTTCAATATTATCATGGTGGAGGGATACACGCAGGGCGTTGTGAGGCAAAATAGTTCCCCAAAAATACTACTTTACCATCATCAACTTTTCATATAAACACTCAGAAGACATGTGTAGGTTCACTGGTGGTTTGGATGGTAAATAAAATGCCTATGTGTATTGTAGACATGGTGACCATTTAAGAAATGCATATTAGGCCACAATATGACCATAAACCTACCATAAAACAACGTCTCTATGAGCTACGAGCAGCAACCGCCATAATGAAGCCTAAATTTGCTGTGTTGATTTGCCAACTGGGAATTCCACCAAAGTCAATAGAGTTAAGTGGTGGTGAATGGAACCAGACGTCCTCCAGATAGCAAAATTGTTCTGGCCCAAATCTGGCCCACATTCCCCATTTTCGTCTGGCCCACTTGCTGCATAGGTTGGGGCGAACCATTCCCAGCCACTTGCAGCCACACCAGATTAGGGCCAGCCTCGGCCAAAAGTAGGCTCTGCTTTAGCTCTGCCAGAAGTGGACCAGATCTGTTTTGGGACCAAAAGGTGGGCCAAAAGCTTGTTGTCAGTATGTGGGTCACCTTTGGCTCATTGCAGATTGCCATTGCCAACACTGGGCCAGCAGTGCCGTATCTTTGCCAGATAATGTTACCATAAATCTACCAACGTCTCTGGCAACAGGGGGCGTAGTCATGTAATCAGCTGCACACCTTAACTTTCAGTGAGGGAGCTTGTAGAGGTGCTAAAGGCCCAAGACGTCCGGTTCCGTTCACCGCCCCCGTGTGTCTCGGCGGAACCATCGTTTTAATGGGACATGAACACGTACAACAGGTTCTGGGATGTAGGCAAGAGTTTATGTAGTGTTACGGCGTCTGCATTAGTTACACACACATTCTCCTCTCGGCAGTACACCCCCCCCCCGGGGGCGCATTGTTAAAGCACCGGCACATCTGTCATTGTTTACGCCCCACGTTGCAATAAGCAAAGCGCTTTGGCTGCTCTGAATGCGACGGAAAATGCCAGATGCTATCGCTTAAGCAAATGCATTCTTTTTAAAGCAGGCGATGCGACTTTGGCTCAATTATTCCTCCCGTTTTCCCACCAGCTTCATTACCTTTCGCTTCACAAAGCCGCGCCGGCGATTGTTCTCAGAAGTGCTCCGCAATTCATTTCGCCGCAGAAATTACTCCACGCTCGCTGTCGCTCAACAGCCCTGAAGAAAACAGCGTGTGTGTGTGTGTGTGTGTGTGTGTGTAAGGCAGCGTACAGAATTACTGTGTCACTTAGAGTGACATCCTACAAACCGCATTAGAGCAGGGTGCTCGTGAGCTCGTGTAACCTGATGGAGGGAGCGGCGGAGAGAGTCTCGGAGGACAGAGTGCACATTAGTGATGGGTTAGTTAGAACCAAAACAATTAAATGAATCAACATCAGACCTCTGACAGCACCTGTGCAGCACCTGTGATGCAGAAAAGCCCCCTTCCAGTGGGTTGCACTAAATGGTGCAGGGCTAATGTCAGAGGTCTGGTGTTCTAGATAGAAGGTATGTGACTTTGATCATTGGTGCAGTTCTACACTGTGTCCATCTCCACACTGTGATCTGGTCCTACACTGAAACAAGCTGTCCCCCTTTATTGGTGAATCATGAATATTCAGATAAGCTCTGCTCTGATTGGCTGGTTTACAGTGAGGCGCCACGATGATCACACAAATACGACATGTGGGAGTAGACTAAATAAAATGAGCCTCAACACAAAGTAGAGTGCAGAAAGAAAGAAAGAAAGAAAGAATAAAGGAAGAAAGAAAGAATAAAGAAAGAAAGAATGAATAAAGGAAGAAAGAAAAATTACTGGAAAATAGAAAGAAAGAGAAAGAATACTGGAAAAAGAAAAGAAAAAGAATAGCGAAAGAGAAAGAAAAAAACAGAGAATTAAGGAAAGAAAGAATAGAGGAAGAAAGGAATAAATAAAGAGACAAAAAGAATAGAGAAGGAAAGAAATGAGAAAAATTGAGGAAGAAATAAAAAAGAATAGAGAATAAAGAAGGAAAAAGAAAGAAGAAAATATAGAAGAGAGAATTTAAGCAGGGAAGGCATTCACCTGGCCCAACTGCGCAGTTCTTTGATGTGGCCAACAACCAGGAACTTGTCCATGCCCATCACAGCTGTTACTGGTGCTGGTGGAGGTGTTGCACAGTGTTGGGGACGTTTCAGTTACAGGGGACTCACTGCTTGTCTGGTGAGCTCACATCGTAGCATTGGTGTAGAGTGAGATGCAGGAGTGAGTGTGATGCAGGAGGAGTGAGTACAATGCAGGAGGAGTGAGTGCGATGCAGGAGGAGCGAGTGAGATGTAGGAGGAGCGAGTGCGATGTAGAAGGAGCGAGTGCGATGTAGAAGGAGCGAGTGCGATGTAGGAGCAAGTGAGATGTAGGAGAAGCGAGTGAGATGTAGGAGGAGCGAGTGAGATGTAGGAGGAGCGAGTGAGATGTAGGAGGCGAGTGAGATGTAGGAGGGAGTGCAATGCAGGAGGAGGGAGTGCAGTGCAGGAGGAGGGAGTGCAATGAAGGAGGAGTGAGTGAGATGTAGGAGGAGAGATTGAGATGTAGAAGGAGAGAGTGCGATGTAGGTGGAGCAAGTGAGATGTAGGAGCGAGTGCGATGCAGGAGGAGCGAGTGCGATGTAGGAGGAACGAGTAAGATGTAGGAGGGAGCGTGATGCAGGAGGAGCGAGCGCGATGCAGGAGGAGCGAGCGCGATGCAGGAGTGCTCTTTAGGCTCCGTGCTGTCGGCAGCAGCAGGGAAACATCCAGCGCAGCAGGCAGGTCACCTCTGATGGTAGACACCAACACACTGCACTACTAACCCAGATCCACAGCACCGATAGCACTAGTGATGCCTGAACACGTTCTACAGTATCACAGTAACAACAGAACTGCCATCATAGAGCCCACCCTTACAGATCCCTCACACCCCGACCCCCCGCTGTGTGTTTCGAGTCTGCCCATCACAGATCTCCTCCATGGAAACAGCCCTTACCGTACAATCACAGCGTGCGTATGTGAGTCTGATCTAATCAGTCAGAGCCGACCTGAGTGTACAGCTACTCACAGTGCCGAAGCTGCTAACTCAAAGCCGACTCCCTTAGAACCATCGCGGAGACCCTCACAGTAAAGCGGCGGAGCTGGATCTGACAGAAGCGAGATGCAGAGCGTGTTTGATTTGGGTTCAGAGTGAGACGTGCAGGAACACAGAGCCTGGACTTAACGAAGTGCTTCACCAACAAGGACACACACAGTCTCCCTCTCCTCAGCCCAGGCAGGCCCGGCTTCCCCAGCAGCTTCCAGACCATTAGTGACTGTGCAGCGTCTAGCTCTTCTTCTTCTCCTGCTGCTTCTTCTTTCTTCTCCTTCTTTTTCTTCTTCTCTTTCTTCTTCTTCTTCCTCCTGTATGATAACTAGTCCTACAGTTTCAGATATCAGCAATGTTCCACCCCCGGAAGATTCGCTCTGATTGGGAATGCTGTGCTTGTATACAGCTATTTAATCTGACATACGGTTTTCGGAAAAACTTTTGATTCCCAATTTTTTTCCCATTGAAGAGCTCGACCGTTTCAGTGCAGACCCATAGCCACTGTGGGGATTCCACTCACTGCTTGCTTTGGTGCATCGTCAACGACACCCGATTTTTTGTTTTTCAGGACGCCCATAACCACAGCTCTTCTGTCGTCTCAGATCGAGTGAAGAACACACACACACACACTCACACCCTCACTCAAACACACACACACATATATACACACACATATACACACATACCCTCACACACACGTGCGCGCACACACACACACACGCATATACACATATAACCTCACTCACACATACACACACATATATACGCACATATATACACATGCACACACACACACACACACACATATATACACACATATACCCTCACACACACACACACACACACATATACCCTCACACACATGCACGCACACAAACACATATATACACATATACCGTCACTCACACACACTCACACACACACACACACACACACACACACACACATATATACACCCTCACTCACACACACATGCACACATGTATACTCTCACTCACACACACAGACACACACACACACACACACACGTATACCATCACTCACACACACACACACACACACATATATATATATATATACACACACCCACAAATACATACGCACTCACTCACTCACTCACACACACACACTCACTCACAGTGTGTATCAGTCGTCTGTTTGTCTTTTCTCCGTCTGAACGCTGCTGTAATCACACAGAGCAAAACAAACTTGATCAATGAGAGCCACCTGCTCTCCCTCTCTCCGTCTCCCCCTCTACTTCTCTTATCCCCTCTATCACTCTCTCCCTCTCTCTCTCTCTCATCCCCTCTATTTCTTTCTCTCTCTCTCATCCCCCTCTCTCTCTCTTTCTCTCCCTCTATCCCCCCCGTCTCCTCTTTTCCTCCTTTTCTGTTTGTTCCTCTTTTCCTCTGTTTCCACACTGGGTGCAACTGGAGTGGCAGCTCTTGATGTTTGGCTGGCTGTATCTGTGTAAGCCTCACTGGCTCCATCACTCTAACCCTCACACCTCCAGTGTGTGTGTGTGTGTGTGTGTGTGTGTGTGTGTGTGTGTGTGTGTGTGTGTGTGNTGTGTGTGTGTGTGTGTGTGTGTGTGTGTGTGTGTGTGTGTGTGTGTGTCCTCCTGCAGATTGACGGGACCTGCTCGCTGCCTGTTCCCTTGTTTGACAGCGTTCAGCTTACTGTGCAAGTGTGTGTGTGTGTGTGTGTGTGCATACTTGTGTTCAGCACTTTGTGAGGACTGAATGTCCTCATGATATGACTGTATGACAGTTTTATCAAGTGAGGGCATTTTACTGGTCCCCTCAAGAAAGACGGCCTCCTCAAAACACGGCCTCCTCCAAAACTCGGCCTCCTCCAAAACACGGCCTCCTCCAAAACTCGGCCTCCTCCAAAACTCGGCCTCCTCCAAAACTCGGCCTCCTCCAAAAAACGGCCTCCTCCAAAACACGGCCTCCTGGCTACTGGAGTTCTGGAGTTACTATCAGGTACAGGGTTTGTTTACTGAGGGGAAGGTTAGTCATATG
>JAVGWN010000337.1:0-14686 GCA_034552555.1 Semaprochilodus insignis
CCACATCAACGTCACCAAAGACTGCAATGGTGTCGTGCCAGACTGTCATGGAGTGACTCAGAATGGCAGCGGGTCATCTTCAGTGACGAGTCCCGCTTTTGTCTTGGTGGAGACGACCAACGAATCCATGTGTGGAGGCACCGTGGTAAGCACCAAGATGGATGGACTGTTGTCCAGAAGGCCTGGTGTCACTCAACCTCCACTCCAAAATCTGCAGGTGTTGCTAGGCGGTTACAAAGACATCCCAGGTGGTTAATAAGGTGTCTGAGGTGGCTGCTATGCGATGATATGATATCCCAGGTGGTTGCTAAGGTGTTGCTAGGTGGTTGCTATGGCCTGGCTAGGCATTTGCTGTGGCTGTGATGTCTCAGTTGGTTGCTAGGTGGCTGTTATGGTGTGAAGGTCGTTTACTGAGTGGTTGTTGGGGGTTGCTAAGTGGTTGCTAGGTATTGCTAAACAGACAGACGAGACCAACATTGAATTGTGATCGGTGGTCTGCCCTGAGAGAGTGTATGTAAAACGGTGTCTACCGGTCGAGCAGAGGTACAGTAAATGGGCGTGTACTTTTCCTCCCCATTCATTCTTAATGGGAAAAAATTCAGGAAATTTTCAGTGTTTCCGGAAACTGTAAGTTGGATCAAAAAGCTACGTAGAAGCACACCATTCCCAATCAGACCAGCATTTCAGAGTTCGATTGGGGACTAGTTAGCAGACAAAAATCTCTCGACCAAGAAGAAGATAACCCTGAGTAAATTTTTCTAATATGAGGCTTGAGGTCATTCTTCCTAACCACTGTGACACCCCGGAATTTCTTCCTTTTTCCAGAAACTGGACAGTGCACTTTGCGCTCTACAGTGCATGCATAATTAGTTCTTACCTGTGTGCTCGGCTCTTTGTGATGTTACACTGATAGAGGCTAAGGTAGAAGACCTCTACATCCTGTCTCTTCTATAATGACAACAGGAACAGGAGGAGATGTAATAAAGCAGCTCATGGTAAAAAAAGATCTTTCAGCGTGAGTTCATTTTGAATAATCTGGAGACAAAAGCTCCTGAACTTGAGGAACTGAAACTGAAGAATTGTGTTTTTTGAAAAATAAAAGCCCATTGTGAATCTGATGCCAGCTTTACACAAACTGCCTTTTACACAGTCTTTTTAGCTCATCCCCAAATAGGCACCATACAACATATGTATATATTAAAATAAAAACAGTCCAATTTTATCAGTTCTGACATTTTACAGTTCTGACATTTATTTGTCTTTGTGCTATTTTCAGTTGAATAAAGGGTTTAAATGCTTCACACATCATTGCATTTTGTTTTTATGTACACTTTGAACAGCATCCAGACTTTTGATTGCATGATCATGTCTTTATTAGAATACACAGCAAAACGAGAGAGAAAATAAAGAGTGCGTTGTTTAAAATGATTAATAACTGAGTCAAACTCATTTATCCATTCAGTGATTTAACTGATCAGTAAACTGCAAATCCACCTGAGCAAACATGCCATGACGCAATGTACCAAGCCTCTTCATTTATGAAGTAGCACTCTGATCTGAGCATGCTCGCACTTTCTGAATCCAAAGACTCTCCTTGTAGACAATAACACACAGGAGAGGCTCTGAGATCACTCGCAAATGCACTGGGGAGTCCAGACCTAATGAAAGCTCAAAGGCCATAGTTAACAAAAATGGTATATACAAGAAAAACATTGTAGCCACGGCAACACTAAGAACCAACACACCGGGGTTCCTGTTGGTGGAGGACAGGACCGGGCCAGAAAAGACTTTGCATGTAAACAAGCATGTGACTACTAACACAGCTAAAGGCCACAGAGACAAATGTATATTCATCAGCCATCCAACATCACCTAGAAACATCAACACAGTCACCAACAGCACCACTATGATGCAGAGCACAGTAGAGCGCAGTGGAGAGAGCAACAGCTGGGTATCTCAGAGATAGGACGCTCTCTAGCACCACCAACTGGTGCAGGTGATGACCACAGACCCTGGTCCCAAACACAAGACCAGCAAATACATTACAAATTATTTTATAATGTCCGCTCATTATTAATATTACCATTGCTGAATTGAGGATCAGCTCCAGCAGGTCACTGAGGAGGAGGAAGACGCTGATGGCTGAAATTCGGCCTCCGCTCTTACGATGGTGGTGCAGAACACACAGAGCCCAGACCACAGCTGGAGGACCCAAGAACAGTCCAACGATGAGGAACATGACTGTTACAATGACAACAGTGTTCTGATTGTCCTCTGCTGAAAACCACATCTTAACACAGTGAGTGTGGATGAAATGTGAGAAGTACATGTCTCCTTCTTGGTCTTCTTCTTAAGGCGAACTGTAAAAAACAAAAAACACATCATCCACAAAAAGCACTGATGTCTAAATTTCCAAGATTAGACGTGTTAACACCTGTGTTGGGGTTCAAAAGAGTGATCTAGCACAATATACTAACTAACTACAAGTAGGTAAATTGACAAAGGAGCTAACAAGCTAAAGCAGTTGCAGAGCACTGTTGATTGTTTCTAACAACATCCACCCTCAATCATTAGACAAGCATGTTTCCTGACTGTAACATAATCTCCCATGAGCAGAGGTAGAAAGTACTGAACTACGTTTACTTTAGTTTACTGTTGTTACTGTACTTGAGTCCACTTGTCCCTGTAAAGGAGCTTTTTGGAGTACAATAAAATCACAGCAAATTAGTAGTATGTATGTATGGGTCTGTCTAGTGTGCAGCTGCGAGCAGCTTGAGAGCAGCGCTCATCATTAAAACGCGAGTCGCTTCCTTTCCTGGATCAACCATGCCACCCATCNGAGCAGCTTGAGAGCAGCGCTCATCATTAAAACGCGAGTCGCTTCCTTTCCTGGATCAACCATGCCACCCATCGCCAACTCAACTAACCCAAAGCCAAAGTCTGAGTCGGACCCACTTGGCGAAACTTTCACTTTGACGCTACGTTATTGATAACATAGAAAACCTCATATAATCATCTGGCACTAGCATTTAGTGAGCACTATGTTTCTTACACAGTTCACAGAAGGTTGTGCTGATGTGCACCAGCGGATCGTACTGTGATCAGTCTCTGGACCCTTTGATCTTCACGTTTCCTCTAGTTCTGTTTAAATAACTTCTTTTCTCCTACTTGAGTCATTTCATTTACTAATACGCTTACTCATATTCAAGTAAACCATCACTAAAGTAACAGTACCTTTACTTGGTAAATAGGGATTTTCAGTCCTCTGTCCACCCCTGCTCATGACATGTCTATGATGTGGATAGGTCAATGCTACATAGCAGTAGCAGTACAGTGTTACTCCGGCAAATGGTACATGATGCATGCATGATTTGTTCTTACCTCTGTGATCAGCTTGTTGCGATGTTACTCTGCTAGAGATTAATGGTGATCTGATGAAGAGAAGACAAGACCACTACATCCTGTCTCTTCTGTGATGACGCTCAATGGTCAAGAGAAACTGAAACTGAGGCGATGCAACAACGCAGGACTGATTGCTGCATGAACACAATTCTGTTTAGGGGTCAGTCTCTTTGTACAGGGTATATGGAGACCACACAAAATACATTGTAAATGCATTCATAATGAAACATACACCACATGGACAAAAGTATTGGGACACTTACAGGAGCATTATCTAAACCCATAGGTTTTAATATGGAGTTGGTTCCCCCTTTGCAGTTATAACAACTTCCACTCTTCTGGAAGAACTTTCTACAAGATTCTGGAATATCTCTCTGGGAATTTTTTTCCCATTTATCCAGAAAAGCATTGGTGAGGCCAGGCACTGATGCTGCATGAGAGGGCCTGGCTTGCAATTTCCGTCCAACTTCATCCCAAAGGGTGGAGCTGTTGGATAGAGTTGAGGTCAGGACTCCGTTTGGGCCATTCAAGTTCATCCACACCAAACTCACCCAACCAGCCTTTATGGACCTTGCTTTGTGCACTGGGGCACAGTCATGCTGGACCAGAACAGATTCTTCCCCAAACTGTTCCCCTCAAGGTGGACAATTGGCTAATGTCTTCATATGCTAAAGCATCAAGATTTCCCTTCACCGGAACTATGAGGTTCTAGACCGACCCCTGAAAAACACCCCCATAGCATTATCCCTCCTCCACCAAACTTTCCAGTCAGCACAATGCAGTCAGGCAGGAAACATTCTCTTGGTGTCCTCCAAACCCAGACTCATGATTGGTCACTCCACAGAATACCTTTCCACTGCTCCAGAGTCCAGTGGCTGCCCTTTACACCACTCCATCCAGTGCTTGGCAGCATGCCTGGTGATGCGAAGCTTGCATACAGCTGCTCAGCTATGGAAACCCATGCCATGAAGCTCCTAGCACACAGTTTTCAGTTCTCTGTGCTGATGTTAATGCCAGGGGAGGTATGGAATTCTGCAGTTGTCTATGCTGATGATACACTACTCTGTGAACAGTGAATGCACACTATTATAAAAAGGTTCAGGCAACCAGGAGAAACCCCTGTGTGGAAAAGGCAAAGGCAAAACCACAAGTGACCTTCTATTCTTCGGAGGGCACTGCCTGAAAACACTACACACTTCTTTGATATCTGTGGATATCACCACATGGGCTTGGGAACGTTTTGATAAACTGCTGCATGCACAATATGCACAGTAGAAGCCAGGTCAGCAACATCTGGAAGCCCTGGCTGTCCTGCACTGTGGAAGCTTGGCCTGCGTCCTGCTGATCCATCCGATGACCCAACTATTTAATTACAGACTAATCAGACTTTTATTCCTCTAACTTACAAACACTGAACGCTCCTTTCCTTTGCTTGTATTGTTATCTGGTGTTGACCCGAGGGGGATGGGTTCCCCTTTTGAGTCTTGGTTCCTCTCGAGGTTTCTTCCTTCTGAACTGAGGGAGTTTTTGAATGCCCCTGTTGCCCTTAGCTTGCTCACTGGGGGCTCGGACACCAGATGTGGCAACATCTGTTGTAAAAAGTGCATATAAATAAATGTTGACTTGACCTGACTTCTCTGGGCCCCAAGTCTGTTATGGAGTGGGGTGTATTAGTGCCATTGGCATAAATTAGAACTATATTGGAACCACCAATTGTGTAGCACACAGAGGAATTTGTTGACCACATTTAATTCATCCATGAAGTGAAACATCCAAATACACACACACCATGTGCAGAATAGATAGATACAAGTCTTTGGTCACTCCAAGTCTCCCACCAACCAATTCCTCAAAGTTGGCAGCCCTGAGAAACCTGAAGGTGTTGTGGAGTAGCCCAGCCTAAGACCTCTACATTTAAAACTGTTTTAATGTAGAACTGTTTAAGTACTGTTAGGTGGTGTAACACAGTGGTAAACCTGCCCCCAACTATTTTGGAAGAAGCTTGTTTGTCATAAGCTCCAAAACTGCACCCCATCTATTTTTAATGCACTTGTCTGGTGGTTTCTGCTCAGCGTGGTGGGGGCTTTCCTCTTAGTGGTCTGTTGCTTCATTAAGCAGAGAGATACTACGTTTCTCTAAAGGCTGGCTTCCTATAGATTGTGGTAAAGTGCTGTTTGTCTGCCATGGCTGATTCACAATGTAGCACTTCGATGCAGAATCCAGATCCAGCATGAGTCTTTGTATTAGGTCCTTTATAAATAGTGAAGCCAAGCATCAGACCATGGGTGCACAACTGTGGTCATGAAGGTCCTGTATTACGCACAGTTTGGTGATTTCCTGCTCAAACAAAGCTGACTCAGCTCTCAGATCTGTTCATTGTCAGGTTTAGCTGCTGTGTTTAAGTAGCCAACTACCAAACTCTGATAGACACAGGTCTTTCAGGACTGCAGTTGTTCAGTTCTAGTGTAGACAATTTGACCACTGATGTGGATTGGACCACTGTGCCAAATGTTAGGTGAGGCTCAGAAGAGCAGATATCGGAATCACAAAATAAACAGCTCCACTTAAAATACTGTTTTCCAATAGTGTCCCATTCAGCCCCACCCAAACCCTTGAACCTACGACCACCAAACTCTGTCCTCACCCAGTGCAGATCCCCAAACGCTAATCCACAGCCACACTGACCCGCACTCCTCTGTGTTGCAACATGTTTAATTAGAAAATATTTAGAAATAAAACCTTTGTAAGTAACACAACATTGCCCTTTCATACTGCTTATTATTTATAGTACTCCATATTCCAAACTTTGAATGTACTGAAAATGAAGAGTAGCCAGACACATGTGCCTCTGGAAACCACTCAAGTTTACCACACAGACGAATCAGGGTTTTATTTAGCTTCAGAGACGAGTAGACCACACCACTCTACACTCTGTCATAGAATCAGATGGCTTTATAAAGTCACCCAGGCACATCTGTTGACTATAATTTATCCGCACATGCTGGTAAAGAACTGAAAATCAGTAGCAGGTTTTGCATCCACTTTTTTCTGGAATTTCAATGGAAAAAGTGGAAAATGCAGAAGTTCGGAAAAACATCCAAATATCACAACCACCCCATATTCTGCTCAAGTGGCCAGCATGTATAACACAGTGGTGATTGCTTTTAACAGTTGCTATAGGTGGCTGGTGACTAGACACGACTACAGATTATGGCACATAGCTTTTCCAAGGTTGCTTTAAAGCTTCTGAAATGCAGAACCCGGGGCTTGTTTGAGAAATGGCTCTGTACAATGTATTCCCAGAACTGTCTGGTGTGTTTGTGTTCCGAGATGCAAGGTGGACATTGTCAGGGGATGGGGCACAGAAAGGGTCCTCAGCCCTCATTACTGGCACATTACTCATTCTGCCCAGCATCTTTGAGCTACAAACTACACGGCCATATAAAGGATGATAGTAGCCCATGATGAAATGATTATTCAGTGTTACCAAAGCAAAGGTGATGTAGCACAGTGTTAAACTCAGGTGTCCAGTCATTTCTTGGCATGTCTGACTAACACCTCTTCATAGACAACAGCTGAAGTTATTTCTTAGCAAGACTGATATGCTGTTAACTCATCAAGATCTCGCCATCTCTTCTGATAACTCTTTGATCAACTCTTTGATGACTGAAACCTGGGAACCCAGGTATTGGGAACCCTGACTTCATCCAGCAGACTCTCCACTTTCTGTCTCGGGAGGTCACCTGGTAAAGACTTGACTACTGCAACGCGTTACTGGCTGGTCTTCCTCTGCAGACCATCAGGCCCCTGCTATTGATCCAGAATGTAGCAGTACGGCTCGTCTTCAATCTTCACTCATGCCTTTTCACTGCTGCGTTCCCTTCACTATCTTCCTGTAGCTGCCCACATCTGATTTAAATCTCTGATGCTTCTCTACAAAGGCACAAATGGACCAGCCTTATGGTAATGGTCAAAGGTCAATCTGTAACTCAAGCCCATCAAGCTTCAAATACCGCTACACCTCTAAGATGCATGGAAGACTAGCATCTAGGCTGTTCTGTCCTGGCAACCAGGTGGTGGAAGCACCCTTATGGACCAGTCTTATAGTAAGGGTCAAAGGTCAATCTGTAACTCAGTTTACATGGCTGATTTGTCTTCTTTATTTGGAACCAAATAAACATGTACCAAAATACAAATACTGCACCCAGATAGAAATGTCAGGTTGCTGCAAAACTCGGCATGCAGGTCTCAGGTAGATATATATATATATATATATATATAATGATTACAAGTGTGGTCTGGTTACATTAGGGCATGCGGATGGCCCAGGCAGACCACCAGTAGAGAGGATTGCTTGATCCGCCAATAAGCACAAGCAGTTCCCACAGTTTCCTTGCCTACCATTCAGACACAGGTGGCACCTTCATCACACGTCCTGGTCTCTGCCCAGACTATATTCAGATGCTTAGCAGAAGGAGAAGTGGGCTTACAGTGCCCATTATGCGACCTGGCATTGGCAGCCAGCCACCGCCACCTGCAGTGGTGTCGTGAACAAGGCGCCTGGACTGCTACAGACCGGAACCGTCTTTAGCAACAAATCCAGGTTCTGTTTGTGATCCAACTATGGTTGGGCTTGAGTATGGAGGCTTCATGGTGAGCACTTCAATCTTGCCTTTGTTGTGGAGTGACACACTGTACGGACTGCTGGTCTGAGGAGCTATCGCATATGACAGTCGGACACCCCAGTAATGATCCGAGGGACACTAACAGCTCAGCAATATGTGCAGGACATCCTCCGGCCACATGTGTTGCCTTTCCTGGCAGGGCTTCCAACTGCCATTTCTCAGCAGGATAACGGTCACCCACACACGTCAAGGGTCTCCCAGGAATGTCTCTGCCAGATTGCACAGGACTTCCTTGGCCTGTCCAATCACCATATTTATTACTAATCAAGCATTTATGGGACATCCTACAGCAACCTTCGAGTGTGCAGGCCTAGCTCCAACACCTGTGGACAAATGTGCTGCAGGATGCTATATGGAACTTGTATGCCTCCATGCCCAACCGTATCTCATCTTGTATCCAGGCTAGCCCAACAGGTTACTAGAGCCTGTACAGTTTTCCCCAATTAACTTCTCCTCTCCTAATACCAGATACCCTCATTACATTCACACATAAAAATATTAATCATTACATTCATTCATCATAGAAGCCTTGAAGGATGATCAACACTGAAGTAACATGCTATTCATTTTGCATGTGACAGTTTTACAGTGTATACAATCTAACTCGGAATGTTATTGGAGGAGCCTGTTAATGTCCACCAAGCTGAACACCTTTGAGTTGTGAAATAACGCCATGACCTTACTATCAACCTCTTTGGTTTTGAATGGAGATGCCCCCCCCTTTATGTCCCACTGTTGACCCCAGGATGACATCCCTGTCACACAGTCGTTTCAAGTCGTGTTTTACATGAGTTTTGCATTTATCATGTTATGAAGTTTTTCACACTTATAGTATCTCATTTCCAGAAACGGTTCTGTAGAGAATCAAAAAGTGGTTCTTCTACAGCATTCTTCCAGCAAATCTGTGGTCATCTTAGCTTAACAGCTAATGTTCCTGCACATATTAGAGTACAAATTAGAGTAGCATATAATGGCCCATCAATATCATGACTTGTTGCGTCACTATCTAAGGTTCATCATTTGTTTTCAGGCTTAACAGGTTGTTTGGCCTTAGCGTGGTGGCCATCAGTCCTGCATTTCAGTAAGTTAGACTCACTCTAGAACAGCTTTTGTAATATTAATCAGATTATTACTGCAAAATAACTCACTCCTCACCTTCCATTTTCATTACAGGACAAATAACAACTAATGGAGCCACTGAGGAATACAATGGCACACATCCTATTCTCTCAACATGATCCATCGGATCAACAAGATCATCAGGCTGGTAAGATCAGGCTGTCCATCTTCCAGACCGTAGGGGTCCACCAGCTCTATCTTGGGCTCTGCATGTTCTGCATCGCCATCGTAAGAGGGGAGGCCGAATCTCAACCCTGGTCATCATGCTTCTTCTCTGTGACCTGCTGGAGCTGCTTCTCAGTCTATACCTAGTGACAGTACTGTTCCAGGATGGGAGACAAACATGATATGCTGGATATCTTCCTCTTTATGGTCAGCGTCAAACAGTTACGGGTTACTTGTCCTACAAGTGGTGGTTCTTGAGGGTGCTCTCACTTTGAGGCATCCTCTCTGCTCATGCCATCTTCTCTTTTTTCTCCATCATAATCTTCATCCTTGGATTCATATGCTACTTCCTTTTGTGAGCTTTTCGGTATATCAGCTGCCATAGTCTTAAGTCTGCCTCATGTATAGTCACTTGCAGAGCTTCACCCCAAATGCACAACTTCCCTTACAGAACCAGGAAGCTGGGCTCTATGGGTGATGGGTGCTTCTCTGATGATTTTAAGGGTGATTATAAACCCCCTGCTATGTGTGTTGGTCTACAGAAAGTTACACTGACGTTGTAAGTAGGGGGTGAACAGCTAGAACCTTCAAACACTAAAGAAGCTCTGTAGTTTGTACAATAATGCACGGTGTGGTTGACCCAGCATGCCACGTTGGATTCTGGAAAAGCATTGACGGTACTAACACATCACACTGTATATAACACCTTACTGTATGATTACTGTAATGTCCATGACAATGTTTAACAATAAATCATAACGTATATCATCAATGTTGCTGGTTTGGATCCATTTTCATGTGGTTGCTTGGTGAGTAAAATCTTTCTTGTTTCATCCTGGTATCATCTACTAACATACTGAACCTCTTCATGTTGACTTTACCAGACAAAAAAAATTAGTCACCTAAAAGCATGTAATACATCCACAAGCACCAATAACAGCTGTGATTGGGTTTGGCATGGACTGGACAAGTTTCTGGATGTAGGCCACATCAGTGTTCAGACACTCTTCCATCAAAGAATTGCACAGTTGGGGCAGATTTGGTGGATGCCTTACCTGGCACAATTCTGAGGAAATTTTCCTGCAGACTGGGATTTTAGCCACTGCTGGTAGACCCATATGACCGTACGCTTCCATACACCTGCAGATTCAGCTACTTCCTTCACACTATGGTCTTTGGCACGCCCAAATGCAGTCACTCCTTTTAGCCAATCATTAACATCTGCTTTGGAGCCATTTTCCACACATGGAACGAGACATTCACTGCACTGTAGCACCTCTTCTCAATCTATGGATCCCGTCACTCACACCCCGCAGGTATTTATAGCCCCGTCATCCTCATGCAGCGCCATCTGAAGGAGCCTGAAGTTACTACCACCTTAAACACACAAGGTGACTCGGTTTTTGTCTGGGAAGCTTATAAGCATAGAAGGTTGATTTGCTGGCATGCTTGCTGATATTTCACCAACATAAAATGAAGGGAGGAAGACTCAAGAGAGCATATATCAGCAAGATTTTACTGTTGTAGTAGGTGAAGGTAGACTGAACATGGTGAACTCTGTAGTTTCTCACCATCGAAATGGCACTAATGATTAGCAACATAGCTGCCAGCTGTGACAACTGAGGCTCATAGAGTCCAGGATCCATTTGCAGGTTTACTTAAACAGGCCAAACCAGAAATTGTGGTCACAAAAGCCAGGCAAAAGGGTCGGAAACACTGGATCAATCCAAGGCAACAGCACAAAAAGAGGATGAAGAGCACAAATAAAAGTGTCCATGACACATACAGCTAGGACGCTTAGGAACTGGCAATACTGCTGTACTGGAGAAGCGTTAGAGGTGAAGCTGTAATAAGGTACAGATGGCTTCATCAGAGGGGCTGTCACAGACAGTTCTAGAGAAGGGAGACCTCTAGTGGCCTCTAATTGCTGATGCCAGTATACTGTGGGAGTGCAAGAGAGCAGCCAGACTGATCCTGTCTGCACCTTAAACTCAAACTCACACACTCATGTCAGCCAAAATTTTATTTTCTCAGAGAGAACTGAGCAGAGGGCACGCAAAACACTGACACTGACAATAAAACTACTTGACTTGATACTTATTTACTCCAGGGCTTTGCAGCCACTAAGGGAAAGCTTGGATAAGGCAAGACGAAATTCAAAGGCCACTTAAGAGAGGTTATCAGTACTACCAGCAAGTCTAGAGACGTGTGCACCCAGTGAGTCACCTTAAGACTGAGAACAGAAGCCAACCTGAGAGTCCCTCATCAAGTAGAGAGAGAAACAGGTGCCACTCGTTGCCACTAATTGTGGCAGAGGGTCTCCATGTCTCCCTCTAGTGGCCAGAGTTGGCTTAGCAGGGTGGGCTTCTAAAGGGCTTGTATGTATGAGCGTGTATAGTTCGGACCTGGACTTGCCAAAGCACAGGTCTTCTTCTTTAGTTGATATACATGTGTATGGAAGTGTACGGTCATACAGGTCCACCAGCAGTGGCTAAAATCCCAGAATACAAGGAAACTCTACTCGGAATTGTGCCAGGGACGGCATCCACCAAATCAGCGCAATTCTTTGATGCAAGAGTGTCTGAACATTGAAGTGGCCTACATCCAGAAACTTGTCCAGTCCATGCCAAATCCTATCACAGCTGTTACTGGTGCTCATGGAGACATTACACACTCTGAGGTATGTTTCAGTCACAGGGGACTCATTTTTGGTCTGGTGAGCTGTTTATGTAATGTCAAAACCGTTACTGTAAATGGCCAGCACATGAACTTCATAAATCTGCCTTATCCTGACTACGTCAGCCATTTCGTAAAGCCAGATCTCAGGTCTGATGTGTTACCACACTCAGCATGTAACATGCAAGCCAAATATCTGGTAGGATTAGGATGAACTGTAATGCAAGCTCAGCTGAAACACAAGGGGGAGGTCTGTGTTTATGTATAAGTGGAAAAATACTGCAATCCTGCACGTTCTGTGTTCAACCATCAGCTGTGCTCCAAAAGACATAAATCTAACTGCTGGTATTCATTTAAGGCCATATTATATTATATTACTGCACTCAGAAGGAGTCGACCGACAGGAATGAATCTTGGTGGGTAGTTTTGACATCGTGAGGCACATGTTTCAAGATATATGAGAGAGAGAGAGAGAGAGAGAGAGAGAGAGAGAGGGTGATATGAGAGAGATAGAGATAAAGATATATATATATATAAATATATATATTTAGAGAGAGAGATAGAGAGAGAGAGAGAGAGCGAGAGAGGGTGAGAGAGGGTGAGAGAGAGAACAGATAGAGAGAGAGAGAGAGGGCGAGAGAGGGTGAGAGAGAGGGTGAGAGAGAGAGAGGGTTGTTGCAGAAGAGCTTCAGGTAAGCAGAAACTGTCTACATTGATCAGTTGAGTTTACTGTGTGTGTAATTCACTGTGTTCAGTGCTGCACACTGTACCTCGTGATTTTAGAGAGACGCTTGTGTGACAGGCTGCTTAAGAGCGAACAGTGTGATGCGGAAGTGGAATTAGATTATGCTCCATAAAGTCTTCTATTTATAAACCGTGGCTGTGCAAAGAGAAAGAAGTATCTCCACAATGGTAACTTTACAGGAGCGGCCACAAACCTGATTTAATTCTAATGTCAGTCAATGGAACCGGACGTCTTATCAAGTGATTTTGGGTCATTTCTGTTGATTCAATCATCGACAAAATGTTTTTTCATTGCCAAAAAAGGAGATATAAGATGTCTACCATGCATGGGAGATGTATAGCTGTGTCAGCTGGCACTAGCAACAGGTGTCACTGCTGCCGTGTTCAGTAAAACGAGCCAAGGTCATACGCTCCTCTGACAAAGAACGAGTCCCTTCTGTGATGTTCTGGGTGTGTTGTAACTACATTGAAATGGGTTCTGTGGTTAAGGGGACAGTAAAGTTGAACCGCAGTGCCTACACTGAGCTGCTGGACAACCAGACTTTGCCCCTAGCTCAGCATCTTAGTGAGGAACATACATTCCCATCCCTGTTATTCTAAGACAACAGTGCTGGTGTTCGCAGGGCTGCAATTGTGACCGATTAGCAAGATCAACATTCAGGAGCATTCACACATCTGGACTGGTCCGCAAAATCCCCAGATTTGAATCCTCTTGGAGATCTGTGGGAACTACCTGGAAACCCAGTAAAACACCAGGGAAGGCATCCACCAAATCTAGCCCAACTGACCAATTCTTTAATGCAAGAGTGTCTGAACATTGATGTGGCCTACATCCAGAAACATGTCCAGTAAATGCCGAATCCAGTCACAGCTGTTACATGTTATTAGGCACATCAGACTCATTTTTGGTCCGGTGATCTTAGATGTATGGGGTAAACTTTGGACCCAGTGGTGGGACCTGGTCATTTCAAGGCTTAATAATACAAGCTGCTTATCCAGTGTTGAGTACAAGCTCATGCTAATGCTATAGTAGGTTAAGTGACTCTCACGTTTAACCCCATAGACGTTTGCCGCCTCAGTAAGACTGCTGGGTGTGACCTTGCCATCCTGAGTTAGCCTCATTTTAATCTGCATTTCCAATATATAGATTATTCCAAACCGTGAGCAACATAATCCTAAAAATCTTGAGCACAGCTTGAGAAAGTCTTTCCTCTGTGTAGGCATTGCTATTATATGTTCATCTGGCCTTGAGGACTACAGTAGCTGCGCTCATCTCGGCGGTTCATCTGCAGTACCAGTAAGTGTTCCTGATTTGCTTCTCTTGCTAGCCTTGCTAAACATCTTCCTGACACTCACAAGTCCACTCCCTCATGCTCTTTCTATATACTGTGTTCCAGGGCTGCACTCCTTTCTTTTTTTTTTTTTTTTTTTTTTTTTTTTTTTTTTTTTTTTTTTTTTTGTTCTACTTTATGATTTTACCCACAACACTGCTGAGGGGCATTTTTTTAGACATTATCATGTTTATGATAATGAAAACATCATAATGCTGGTCTTCTTCATCGCTGGTATATGTGTGGATCTCCCAGCTCTGGTCTGGGTTCTCTGGGTTGTACACCATCACCGCAAAAATAGAGGGCAGATTTCAGCCTTCCTCGTCCTCCTCCTCCTCTGTGATCTCTCAGAGCTGCTCCTGGATATATATATAATATCATATTTGCTCTCCAACATCAGCACTCCTATCTCCAGGCTAAATTATCAACCCTGGAATCGAGGCAGGAAGGATTTTCTTGTCTTGAGATTATGGGTTGCGTTTAGAATCGGTGGTCTTTACCTCCACCAGCTGGTGGCGCTAGAAAGCATTCTGTCTTTGCAAAACCCAACCTGCACTTCTCACG
>JAVGWN010000338.1:0-14683 GCA_034552555.1 Semaprochilodus insignis
CTCTCTCTCTGTTATGGATTAATTGGATTGGTTGACCCAGATCCAGATTGTGGCCTCTGTTCTGCTCTCTGTATGCCGGACCCCCGTCAGCCCACCAGCTCTTCTGGGACAGCGCGTTGCTGCCCGACCGTTATGTCCTTTATTCTTTCTCCTCCCCCTCCACCACACACACGCGCGCACACACACACACACACACACACTCACACACACACACACCCACACGGCAGAGCTGTGATTTATTCTTTTGTGTGTGAGGAGAAGCCGTTAGTGACCTCCGCCAACACACACACACGCATGCACATGTACTGTCTGTCAGTCTTAGAAGTTGGTTTAGCATTTTCTGCTTCTCGCCATCCAGACTCATCAGCCTTACTCCAACTCAGGTGCCCAGGTTCTGTCCAGGTTCTGTCCAGGTTCTGTCCCTGAGCTGTTTCTATACCACACAGCGATGCTGCAGGTCAGGGTGCTCTCTGTGGTGCAGTTGAGGATGGTTGTGTGCAGGCTGGTCCTCCTCAGGATCCTGAGGAAGCAGAGATGCTGTTCTTCACTGAGAGGAGGTGTTCAGGGAGCAGGAGAGGTTGTCAGTGATCTGCAGTCCTGGGAACTTAAAGAAGTGCACCACGGCCGGACGCTTCCGTACACAGGCATTTCATTTGTCCTTTTTGTCTTTTGTTGTACGTGCCCTGTACATACACACCATCACTTCCTGCTCTGTGTGTTTCCTGTGATATTGGTTCTTTTGAGGTTCTGATATTGGTTCTTCCCAGGATTTTAAATCTCGGATCTGGAAATATGAGAACCTATTTTAAAAGGGACGTACTAGTTTCTGTCTTTGAGCTCCTGGTATGTTCTTATATCCCTTTTTGTGATTCCTCAGAAATGTACTGGTCAGATGAGCTACTTTACTTACAGAACCGGTTTGTACCAGTTTCTCTTTTACTGAAAACATAATTCACAAACTCAAGTTCGATTGCTTGATTGGATAAACACACAGAAAATATACTTAAAGATAAAAGTAATTCTTATTTAAATATTATCATGTCCCAGCTCCTACCAGGAAGTACAGTAGAGGGTCGTTTCCCTGACTGTCCGGTACAGCTGTGTCCTGTGTTAAGATGGTCGGTTCTGAGATTAAGGAGTAGTTTTAAATTAAATACGGGGTTTTAGTTCCACCTGTTTCAAGATCAGACAGCTTGTTTTAGTAACAGTGTAATCCGTCTGCACTAGTACAAAGTCATTTCCACCTAAAATAAAAGATTCTTTTAAAGAGATTAAGAATAAAAAAATAATAATGTAAAAAAACCCTAAATTAAATTATTACAAATTATATTTAATAATCATTTATAAATTTAAATTTTATTATTTTATTCCTAATTTTCAGTGCATTTCAAGTCATTTTCTCAACAAATTCAGTTTTAATTCTTTTTCAGCACAGTACTGTATACAGAGTAGAAGTTCAGAAAGCAGCTGGTATGTGTCAGTTGTACCGTTTTGCATCATAACACGCACTGCAAAACAAAGGCAGGTAAAATGATCTCGTGTCTAGCTGATATATATCTTAATATTCTCATTTTGAGATTTTTAAAGATTTTTAAACTTATTTCCAGACATTTTACATGATATTTACAAGATATTTTTATATTCAAAGTCAAATTTTCTCACCGTACTTCTGACGGACAGTCTTAAAAATGAGCTCACAGCAACCTGAGAATGGGAATTTAAAGATATATAACTGGATATAAGATCGTTTACTTGCTGAGACCTCATTTTAAGATTGTTGTACTTATTTCCAGACAGTTTTACTTGTTTTTAGTGACTTTTATAAGCACAACTTCATTATTTTAGCAGATAATTTGGCCTGTTTCAAACAAATGTCTTAAAATACGTAAAATTATCTGTTAACATAGTGAGAAATTCTGGCTTATTAAAATCACATTAAACACGTTGAAGAAAGAAAAACATGTATCTCAATTTTTGTTGGTTTTAGCTTTTATGCATCATTGGAACACAGCAGCTGCTGTTTACACTGGGTAAAACATTTCATGATGAATGGACCAACAGAAATGACCCAAAGCTATATTTGGAAAAATGTCTGGTTCCATTGACTTACATTAAATTTGAGTAAGTCTTTGCCCTNCATCATTGGAACACAGCAGCTGCTGTTTACACTGGGTAAAACATTTCATGATGAATGGACCAACAGAAATGACCCAAAGCTATATTTGGAAAAATGTCTGGTTCCATTGACTTACATTAAATTTGAGTAAGTCTTTGCCCTCTCCGGTAAACCTTCCAGTTTGGAGATCTTAAAATGAGCTCACAGCAGTCTCAGAATGAGAATTTTAAGAAATATAACTAGATATAAATTTACTTTACTGGCTGAGATCTCGTTTGAAGATTGTTGTACTTATTTCCAGACATTTTTACTTGTTTTTAGTGACTTTATAAGCCAAATTTCATTCAATTAGCAGATAATTTGGCCTGTTTGGCCCAAACAAATGTCTTAAAATAAGCAAAATTATCTGTTAATATGGTGAGAAATTTGGCTTATTCTGCATCATTGGAACACAGCAGCTGCCGTTTACACTGGATGAAGGTTTCATGATGAATGGCCCAACAGAAATGGCCCAAACTGCTCGTAAAGACGTCTGGTTCCATTGACGTACATTAGAATTTAATGAGGCTTTGCCCTCTCCTGTAAAGTGGCCATTTTGGGAATGCTTGTGTTTGATTGGACAGCGGTGAAGTAAAACATGTCTGGAATTAAGATCAACAGTCTTAAAGCGATCTCAGCAGCCTCAGAATGAGAACCGGGAGATGCATAACTGGATCTAAGATCGCTTTACTTGCCGAGATCTCCTTTTCTTGCAGTGCGGAAATTCAGAGACAAAATCGATGCCTTTGCGTCACCGTACTGCGGTGCAGATGTTCCCAGCGTTCCTGCGGTGTAGTTACATTAAAAGTCCTGTGGAATTTCAGAGCCGGCGTTGTCCTTGAGGCCTGGCCGCGTTCCAGCGACGGGGGGCTATATATAAAGAAAGGAGGTATTGTATATTGACGTGGACAGGAAGGACTTGCATTACTCAAAAGCAACATGAAATTGAAGATGGGGAGATGTATCGGGTTCGGAAGCGGCGTCCTTTCCCTGCTTCCCGTTCTGACATTTTTACAGTGCACTATTCCTGACCTCGATAACGCACGCAATTCCTCATAAACCCGGGTGGAGGAAGAACCGAGCGCTTCTCTTTGTGACTGTGTCCCCGTGGACTCTCATTACACCTCGGAGCCTGCCTCTAATTAACACACGCTGGGGCTGATTGCATTTGCATTGCATTGCGGCGGAGGATTCGCCACTTGCCCCGTGCCCGCAGGCGGCCTTCGGACAAATCTGAGGATTAGGTAGGGCTTCTGCGCTGCTCAATGCTTGATGGACTTTGGCTGGCTTAGGACAGCCGGGCGTCTTCCTCATCCTCCCATCCAGATGCTTATTATGCTGATTTTTTTCTTAGCGTTGATTTTAATTTCTAGGCTTTCCTCGCATGCCGTTAAGCATCGGGAATTAAGCTCCCGGGGATTACCGGCACCCTTTTCATTCCGTGGAGGCGTGACAATGACTTTTAAATGAGGAACGGCTCGGAAATGCCGCTCCGCCAGCCAATCTGGCCCTTTTGTTTCGATTCCGTCATGCTTTGTGGTCTTCGATTGGTTGCCGCCTTCGCTCGCCGGGCCAATGGGCTGGCAGGATTTGAATTTGAAAGGTAAACAGCCCACTGGACCATCGCCAGCCTGGTGGGGCCCTTTTGTTCCCTGTGATGTTGCCGGCTAATCCGTTGTCCCTCTATTCACAAGGGCCCATTTAGGGCTTAAATCGCTGCTTATTCATTCAGCCGTCTGCAGCTTGGAGCCTCACCAACTGTTGTGCCTTGTAATGATTTCAGTGCCTGTGCTGCTGTAGGGCTGTGGGCAAGTAGCAGGGCGCCCTCTAGTGGTCAGAAACGGGTGCCCAGCAGCTTGTGCGTATTGCTTAGGGACGTTCCGGCCCTGATTAAGAGTTTAGACGTTTTGCAGCGTTGTGTTCTTTAGCCTCATCGGTTTGACAGAATTCATGACTCTTTTATCCATCACTGTCCGTTCTCTACAGTACCCAGCATGCATTTCACCGCAGAACTATTGGGAATCCAGTACACTTTGGTGCTACGTAGAACATTGTTCTTCATCATACCACCAATTAACCAATCATATAACCGCTCCAATGATTCCTGAGTTGTCCAGGTTTGATATATGGCCATTGCCTTTCCTGTAGAACCCTTTTTAAAGCTGTACCACTGATGTACCGTCTAATAAATACAGACATGATATTTGGATTCCTGGTTGTAGGAAAGGGCGAGTCAGTCAGTGATGGAGGGCCAGTCAGTGATGGAGGGCAAGGCAGTGATAAAGGTCAAGACAGTGCTACAGGGTGAGCCAGTGATAGAGGATGAGTCAGTGATGGAGGGCGAAACAGTGATGGGGGTCCAGTCAGTGATGGAGGGCGAAACAGTGATCGAGGGCCAGTCAGTGATGGAGGGAGTGTCAGAAATGGAGGGAGTGTCAGTGATAGAGGGCGAGTCAGTGATAGAGGGTGTGTCAGTGATAGAAGGCGAGTCAGTGATGTAGGCTGAGTCAGTGATAGAGGGCAAGTCAGTGATGGAGGCCGAGTCAGTGATGTAGGCCGAGTCAGTGATAGAGGGTGTGTCAGTGATAGAGGGTATGTCAGTGATAGAGGGCGTGTCAGTGATAGAGCGCGAGTCAGTGATAGAGGGCATGTCAGTTTTAGAGGCTGAGTCAGTGATAGAGGGCGAGTCAGTGATAGAGGGCATGTCAGTGATAGAGGCCGAGTCAGTGATAGAGGGCATGTCAGTGATAGAGGGCGAGTCAATGATAGAGGGCATGTCAGTGATAGAGGGCATGTCAGTGATAGAGGGCGAGTCAGTGATAGAGGGCGTGTCAGTGATGTAGGGTGTGTCAGTGATGGAGGCCGAGTCAGTGATGGAGGCCGAGTCAGTGATGTAGGCAGAGTCAGCGATAAAGGCTGAGGCAGTGATGGAGTGTGAGGTGGGCTGCGTTTCTGGGTAATATTAGTAGTGAGGCTTTTACCTCCCAGCGTGGGCCGGAGCTCCAGTCGAGGGCAGCATTAAACACAGTCCAGAGCAGATAGCGCAGCAGGACGGTGGTGTGTTCTCTCCACTTGAGCGGACGGAGGCTGTGACTGGAGTTCGGTGGCATCGTTGTATCCTAATGCGCTCGCTGTACTGAAGATGCTTTGTTAAGTTTATTAGGTCCTTTCTTGTATTTAGTCTCACTGGACAATTTATTGGAAACACTTAGAATGTAGATGGGGTGGAGTGGGGGTGACTGATCACTGCACATACATATGCTAGGTGTTTCTGATAAAGTGGCCAAAGTGAGCCTTTTGCACCAAGTTCAGAAGCTGCTGAGTGGATGGTAAAACGCAGAATAGATGGAGACAAGACTCAGTACCTGACCTCACTAATACTCAATCAAATCCTCACAGCAATGTTCAACATCAGTACCTGACCTCACTAATACTCAATCAAATACTCACAGCAATGTTCAACATTTAGAGCCCTCTCGTAGTGCTGTGTCATACCTGTTTAAGGTGGACAACACGTCCAGGTGTGGCTGCTGAGCGTTCCTGTTTGTGTGCACGGATGCAGAACGGTTCACACCTCACTGGCGCTTCACAGTGACACTCAGATATTTGAAGCAGCTGCTGGATGCTCTCCTGCTTCAGTCTGTGCTGAGGCGTCTCTCTAGTATGTGTCATTAGGCGAGTGCAGATGAAGGAGATGACGGTGAGATGACGGTGACATGATGGTGAGATGACTGTGAGATGACGGTGAGATGATGGTGAGATGATGGTGAAATGACTGTGAGATGACGGTGACATGATGGTGAGATGACGGTGAGATGACGGTGAGATGATGGTGAGATGACGGTGAGATGACGGTGAGATGACGGTGTGATGACGGTGAGATGGCGGTGAGATGGCTGTGAGATGATGGTGAGATGGTGAGATGGCGGTGAGTTGATGGTGAGATGACGGTGAGTTGATGGTGAGATGACTGTGAGATGACGGTGAGATGACGTTGAGATGACGGTGAGATGACTGTGAGATGACTGTGAGTTGACGGTGAGATGACTGTGAGATGACGGTGAGATGACTGTGAGTTGATGGTGAGATGACTGTGAGATGATGGTGAGATGATGGTGAGTTGACTGTGAGATGACGGTGAGATGACTGTGAGATGACGGTGAGTTGATGGTGAGTTGATGGTGAGTTGATGGTGAGATGACGGTGAGATGACGGTGAGATGATGGTGAGTTGATGGTGAGTTGATGGTGAGATGATGGTGAGATGACGGTGAGATGACGGTGAGATGGCGGTGAGATGACTGTGGGATGACGGTGAGTTGATGGTGAGTTGATGGTGAGATGACGGTGAGTTGATGGTGAGATGATGGTGAGTTGACTGAGATGACTGTGAGATGATGGTGAGTTGATGGTGAGTTGATGGTGAGATGACTGTGAGATGACTGTGAGATGACTGTAAGATGATAGTGAGTTGATGGTGAGATGACGGTGAGTTGATGGTGAGATGATGGTGAGATGACTGTGAGATGACGGTGAGTTGATGGTGAGTTGATGGTGAGTTGATGGTGAGATGACGGTGAGATGATGGTGAGATGATGGTGAGATGACGGTGAGTTGATGGTGAGATGATGGTGAGTTGATGGTGAGTTGATGGTGAGTTGATGGTGAGATGACGGTGAGATGACGGTGAGATGATGGTGAGATGACGGTGAGATGACGGTGAGATGACGCTGTGACGCTGTGAACCGCATTAACACCATCATTGTTCATACAGAGGCGCTGAAGTTGCTCAGCCGGAGGAGACACGCTCCTCTACTCCTGCTCTCCGCCTCTCTTTCCCTCTCTCTCTCTCTCTGTCTGTCTCTCTGTTTCCCTTTCTCTCTCTCTTTACCTCTCTGTCTCTCTTTCTCTCCTCTCCTCTCTTCTCCCTCTCTTCTCACTTCACTCTCTCTCTCTCACTTCACTCTCTCTCCTCTGTCTCACTTATTTTCTCCTCTTTTGTACCTTCTATCTCTCTTTTCTCCCTCTCCCCTCTGTATACATAGATTCTCTCTGTATCTCTTCCTTTCTTTCCTTTCTCTTTCCTTCTGTTCTCCCCCTCTTCTCTCTCTCTCACTCTCTGTTTCTCCTTCTGCCCCCCCTCTCTCTCTCACTCTCTCTCTCACTCTCTGTCTCTCCTTCTGCCCCCCCTCTCTCTCTCACTCTCTCTCTCACTCTCTGTCTCTCCTTCTGCCCCCCCCCCCCTCTTTCTTTCTTTCTTTCTTTCTTTAGTTCTGTGTGGAGGTCTTTGCTGCTGGGTGTCCTTCGCTGAGACAGCTGCTTACAGATGTGTAATCAACCGTCTTCTGTCTCTTTCTCTCCCCTTCTTCACTCTTGTCTTCGAAATCCTTTCTTTTCATCCTCTCCTCTGTCAGATTGTCCCTGGTGGCAGCCCATTCTCAAAGCCACCTGTTAAATCCTTTTGCTCTCCCTCAGGGGAACGGAGAGAGAGAGAGTGTAAATGAGGGAACGTGGTGGAGAGAGAGAGAGTGATGGGGTTGTGCTGAGAAAGAGCAGAAGGGGAGCGAAGGAAGAGACGTAAAGAGAGGTGTAGCAGTGCGGCGGCAGCGGCTGTCAGTCTGTCCAGTAATGATGCTGAACAGTGGGTTTATGTAGAGTTTGTCAGAACCGTAACGTGTCATTAGTACGGCAGTCCGACTCGGATCTCTGGCATCAGGAGGTGTGTGAACAGCACATCCCATAACTGGAGCAGACTGTATCTGATTTCCATAACAACAGCGTCCCACTGATGGTATGTAGCAGCACCCGGACAGACCATACTGACCAGCTACAGTTTACTCCGCTGGTGTTTAGGTGGTGATGCCACTGTTTCTACCACCAGGGGGAGCTGCATGGAGAGACAACAGATACAGACCCCAGAATCCACAGACGGAAAGATGCCTAAAGGGAAATGCATCGTCACGTCCCGCTGTAAATATTAGCATTACTGAAATTCCGCCAGTACCGTATCACCGAGTGGAGGGTCGTCGGTTTCCAGCCTCCCTCAAAAGTGTTCCTTCTGCCTCAGCTTGGCCAACAGGAGAGCAGCTAGCGGATCACGGACGGAAGGCTAGCTTGACTACATTTGAGCTTTGTATGATCCGCCGCGTCTGCCGCAGCAGAGGAGCTGAGCAGAGGGCTCGGTAAACGGAGCCTGCCGCAGCAGGTGTTGGGAATAAAGAGTTTGACAGTTCGTCTATGAATTTTACTCGCCCAACGTCAAAACTACTGCATTCAGACGGCGTAGCGTATTCCGCAAAAAATCCGGGTTGGTAAGCAGGGAAGAAGTAGATCTTTACACTCAGTCTGTATCCCCATCCCGCATCTCTAATGGACAGACTTAACCAACTAGCACGGGTTGTGCTTCATCTTGTAGGAAAGAAGTCCAGCAGGTTTAGACCCAATCCCATTTCACCCCTTCCCCCTAACACTGAACCCTACCCCTCCGTTTTGTGGGTTCATGTCTAGGGGTAGGGTGGTCCCGATTGGTGTGGCACACTCCGAGGCACACTCCAAACGGAGTGTTGTAAGAAAATTCCCAGAATGCCCTGCGAATCATCGGCAACATGGCTGCACAAGCGACCGGAGAGACCCATGAATATGAGTACTGTCTCTGTTAAAGCCGCTGTACTGTAAGATCACCACTGCAGTGTGATTTTATGGTCATTTTCTTCATAACACACGTGTAAAGATCACTAGTAATACGCTGATGTCTCGGAGCTACCTAGCGGAATCTCCCGTTCCACCTTAAATGGTGTAGCAGTTACGTTCTGGTACCTGAGGTTGCTGCACCATTTAAGGTGGAACCGGGAAATTCGATCATGAAGCTGGAGATTAAAAAGCTAAGCTCAGCTTCATATCACTGAAGAATCCTTGGTGGTGATAATAAATAATTGCCCCCCCCCCTCTTTGAGGTCATATGATGTCCTAAACGTGTTTAAGCAGTGAGGAGCTGAACTCCACCCTCCTCTGCTGTCACTGCAGACCGGCAGGGTCGCCTACAGAGCACCGCTAGCAGCCTGTTAATGAAGTCATGTAGGTTTTTGCTGACGACACCTGATGACGTATCCGGTTCTTGAAGGGTCGTCCCATTTCATAGGGGAAGATTTCAACCACTGCCCCTCCTTACTAAGAAACGGGATTGGGCCTTAGTCTTCCCACTTAGCCCACATAAACATTAGCAGTGTTAGCGAACACCCTGAACATCACAACAGCCAAGGAGACACATCATCATGTTTTGACATTACTCCCCCAGCTGCACAGGGACTCATCATCTGTCCCTCAAGGTTTTTAAGCCAGCCTCTGTGAGAATCTTCGAGCTGAGCTAATCTGTCCTGCGGTTCAGCCCTGTGCTCACTCTCCGGTTCAGTTTTAGCCTTGTGGTTGATCACCTACCTTGTTAAAAGATGGTGGTGATGGGAACCAGGGTTCTCCATGTCTAGAACACACATATAGACACTTTATTGACTCTCTAAACCACCAGTGAACCTACACGTGTCTTCCGAGTGTTATATGGAATTTTGATGATGGAAAATCTGGGAAACCTGGAAATAATACGTTTCTTTGGGGGACTATTTGACCTCACAGCGCCCTGCAGCATGTATCCCTCCACCATGAATGGAGTTTAAGGCTGAAATCTTCTCCAGACTATCATAAACAGCGTCTCAGACATCAGGCAGCGTATTCAGAACCACCTCATGTAGGAACTTTCTGTGAGGGAGCTTTTAGAGGGGGACGTCTGGTTACCTTCACCACCACTGTGACCAGTCTAGAACTGTACACACCACACTGGTCATATTAAGCATCACAGCCCCGCCCCTCAAACACTGCCTGATATGTCATTATGTCTGACCTCCCCCTTCCCTCCATCCCCCCTCTCCACCCGTCATAGAGCGGAAATGAGACCCTCCCTGATTTCACATTGCCGCTGACCCTTGCTAAGGTTAATAACAGTCTTCATCAAGCCAGCGAATGAATCTGTGTCTGATTCATGAATCTGTCGCCGTAATGAGAAGTGATTTGAGCGCAACTGTCACGCCCCAGTTTGCCCTCATAAACATGCATTCGTATGCAGACGCTTGCTAGCCCTTGGCCAAATGATGGCGTCGCTGATTTGGTATGTGAATTTATCTGCTGAATTTAACAGAAAAACGAGCATAAAAAGCCTGTGCAGAGTTTAGGGCCTTATATATAACACTGTGAGCTCTCTGTGGATGATGTCTTAACTCTTCTACATAGGAAAATCAACAACAAATGGAATTTTGGAGTGAGAGAGAGAGAGAGAGAGAGAGAGAGGGAGAATATGAAAGGGGAATATTGGCTTATCAGTAGAGGCCTTGCCTCAGCTGCTCATACCTGTTAATGTACTATTGATTTGTTCTGTAGAAGAAGCTGTCTGCTCTTTCTGACACACACTCTTCAAACAGGTGTGTATGTGTGTGCTTTCAGGTCTTTGTGACAAAAGACCAAACGTGAAAGTCTGAACGGTGAGTGCTACTGAGAGCATTCTGCTGCCAGACGTTTTCCTGGATGTGCAGGACCATATAAGAGGACGTTCCGACGTGAGGAGCACCATGTCTCCTTACCTGGTTAATGCATTTGATCTGACATTGATCAAACACACAGGACTAATGCTATTAGGGCCTGTGTGCACAGTGACACCGCAAGACTAAATCTCTCAGGGCTTCTGTAAACTGTGACACCACAGGATTAACATTCTCACGGCTTCTGTGCATAGTGACACCACAGGACTAACACTTTCAGGGCTCCTGTGCATAGTGACACCACAAGATTAAACCTCTCAGGTCTCCTGTAAAGTGTGACACCACAGGACTAACTCTCAAGGCTTCTGTGCGTAGTGACATCAAAAGGCTAAAGTTCTCAGGTCTTCTGTAAACTGTGACACCACAGGACTAACTCTCAGGTCTTCTGTGCGTAGTGAGACCACAATACTACATCTCTCAGGTCTTTTGTAAACAGTGACACCACAGGACTAATATTCTCAGGGCTTCTGTAAAGCGTGACACCGCAGGACTGACATTTTCAGGGCTTCTGTGCACAGCAACACCACAGGACTAACACTCCCATTTCCTTTCACTAAAGTCTGTATGTAGTGATGTCACACTCTAGCTGATACCCCAGAAGATCACATCACAGGACCAACAGATTCTCTAATACTCCCAGGGTTTCCATTTGTGGTGACACCACAGGACTAATATTCTCAGTTTGTTTGTATACAGTCTGTAGACTACACAGTACCACAGATGCCAACACTAATGCTTCCCCTGGTACTCTCAAGAGTAGTGAATGCAGTCACACCACAAGTCTAGTAGTCTGATCCTGTTTGCACCACATGACTAATATTCTCAGTTCATTTGTATACAGTATATAGACTACACAGTGCCACAGGTATCAATACAAAGACTCCACCTATATATCACATATGTCTCCCTGATGCTCTCAGCAGTTAACACAGGCACACCACAAGACTAACAGCCTGTAATACTCTTGGGGTCCCTGGCATGGTGACACCGCAGGGCTAATATTCTGAGTTTGTTTGTATGTGGTCATTGGCTTACATAGTACCACAGATATGACAGTACTCATACTCTCTCTTTGATGCTTTCAGCAGTTAACACAGGCACACAACAGGACTAACACCCTGTCTAACTCTCGGGGTCCTTGTTCATGGTGACACCACAGGACTAATATTCTCAGTTCGTTTGTGTATGGTCTTTGGCCTACATAGTACCACAGATATGACGATACTCGTACCCTCTCTCTGATGCTTTCAGCAGTCAACACAGTTATACCACAGGACTAACGGGCTGTAATACTCTTGGGGTCTCTGTTCATGGTGACACCACAGGACTAATATTCTTAGTTTGTTTGTATGTGATCTTTGGCCTACATAGTACCACAGATAAGACAATACTCGTACCCTCTCTCTGATGCTTTCAGCAGTTAACACAGTCACACCACAGTACTAATATTCTCCCTAATACTCTCAGGTTCGCTCTGCACACTGACACCGCACCGCTAATACCCTCTGGTCTTGTGTGGCAGGTCCGTCTGGGCTGAGCCTCATCGAGCGGCCTCCCCGGCGAGCGCTCATTTAAGCCCTGCCGCTCGGGGACATGGCTGCCATTGTTTGTTGGTTTCGGTGGCGTATTTATGAGCAGCTGGCATTGCTCAGTGCATTTCCCCAGCCACTCAGCCCGAGCGCCACGTCCCTTTGTAAACAGCAGCATTTGCATCGGCACCTTGGATCCAATAAAGCCCAGGCAGACCCGCAGAGCCGGAACGACACGCCCGCAGATTCAGGAGAACAGAAAGAAAGAGAGGGAGAATTATGGAGAGAAGGATGGAGCGAATAAAAGGGGGAAACGAATGCAGGAGAGCGGAACAGAGCTTAACTTTTCCCGTTTATTTATTTATTTATTTATCCCTGATTCTCGCCGACCCGCCGCTGCCCTTCAAATATCAAATGAGGTAAGCGTAGCTCAGGGCAAAGTCATAAATAAACAAAACCCGATGAAATAGCGGAACAAAGCGAGCATCCCGTTTTAAACAGCGGGGCGTCCTTCTGTGGGTCCACGTTGGAGGGAGAGAGAGAGACGAGGGGGAGAGAGAAAATGAGAATAGACTGACATGCATATATTAATCAAGGCCGATTTGACACACGAGCTGGTGCAATTACTCGCGCAAAGGCTGGCAGACCGCTAACCGGGGCTGATGAAAGAAAGAAAAGCCATTGATTCAAAACATCGATTAAAATGCATCTTGCTGCTTTTGACCCCGCCGCCGGGTGTTTGAAAGGTACCCGGCGAAGCTGAGCTTAGCAATCCGTCGGCCCGTTAATGACGGAGGAGTTGAAATAAAGGTTTAGGAAATGAATAAGGAGATCAAGGAGGCCCGGCACACGCTGTTCCCTGCGCTCCGTCTCTCTGGTGCCACCGCGATAAAGTCATGTGTTGTGACTGCAGGTCTCTCTCTCTCTCTGCGGCGTGATAGGAAGCCATGGCGGCGGGGTTGGTCCTAATCTCCTAATGCATGTTCCCTCGTCCTTGGCTGGGGCACGGGGGAAATAGATGGGGCCTTATCAGCCTTTATGGATTTATGGAGAATATTTCTGCACCAAGTATTTTTAGCCGAGTTTTTCCGGCTTGGGCGCTCTTTATCATTCTTACAGTCCCTCCTCCTCCGCCTCCTCCTCTGCCTCCTCTCTCTCTCTCTCTCTCTCTCTCTTTCTTCACTGTGGTTTTCTCTCTTATTCTTTTTCGTTCGTCAGGAACATATGGAAGTCTTTCCCGTCAGGATTGAACAGCCGCTTTATTAATGACCTCCATGCTGCTGTAATCTCTTTGACCTGCTGTCTCTGATATATCACCGGAATGAATCTGCCCATGCGCTGGGTGTGGACTGGCAGACATCCCTATTAACCTTGACCGAGCAAAGTTGGCCAGCAGGTCTAGCAGGTTTCTCTTCTCCTCTCTTCTCCTCTGTTCTCCTCTCTTCTCCTCTCTTCTCTTCTCTTCTCTTCTCTTCTCTTCTCTTCTCTTCTCTTCTCATCTCTCCTCTCTTCTCTTCGTTCATCCATCAGTCAGATGTTCTAGATATTAACTGAATAAGGTACAAATGTCAAAGTACTAGGCAATTGTCTTGGGTACAGTCCAGGACAGTTTAACTGAAATGCTCTCAAAAGGTTCTAGATATTGCTGCTGTCAGAACGAAACCTTGTATCTCCATTTTAACCCATTTTTCAGTTCGGAATATTCAGAACCCGTTGTCCTTTACATTGTGTCCATGATGAATGGACTAACAGAACTGACCCAGAATGATTTGGAAAGATTTCTGGTTCCTTACATTTACAGTACAGTATGGTTTTCTAGCACCTGTAAGGTTCTGGTTCTGGAGCTACATTAGACCGTTTTAGAGGCTTAATATCCGCACTGTGGAAAATTCTAAACCCTCTCAGACGTATGACTGGAACAGGATGTACATCCTTCATTCCTTTATTAGCGTCTGAGCCACAGCAATGGGCTTATTTCAGTCAGTTGTGTTCTAGTCTCGAGTTCCAGGTAGCATCATCATCAGCCTATTAGACTGGTTCTCCTCAGTTCCACGTATCTCCAGTCATGCTGCAGAACTTACTGAGGCTCTGACTCAGACTTTAGATGGTTTCCTGGAATTCTGGCTGTTAATAATGTGTGATCTTCAGGATCTCAGCAGGTTCTCCATGTGGCATTTAGGTAGCACTCATTAGTACATGTATGTTGAGGTACATGTGCTTCTCTTCTCTTCTCTTCTCTTCTCTTCTCTTCTCCCATCCCCTCCCCTCTTCTCCTCCCTTCTCCTCCCTTCTATTCTCCTCTCGCTTCTCTTCTCTTCTCTTTTCCTCTCCTCTTCTCCTCTCCTCCTTTCTCTTCTCTTCTCTTTTAATCTCCTCTCTCTTCTCTTCTCTTCTCTTCTCTTCTCTTCTCCCGTCCCC
>JAVGWN010000340.1:0-14676 GCA_034552555.1 Semaprochilodus insignis
GGGAAGTGGAGTTCGGGAGGGCGAGAGGAACGGGAAAACCCGGAAGCATGACATCGGTCATTGTCTTCTTATCTGGATTTAATAAAAAATGTTACATAAATGAAAAAATATAAAACAGTTACATGATGCAACACTAGAAATATGAAGATTTCTGCTCTTGTATTTTTTAGTATTTCTAGTTTTGTGGAATTAGTAAAATGGAAGAACGTAAACTAATCTAGGACTAAATTTAATCTGTGTACAGCTGCCCAGCTGGCAGAAACACAATTGTTACTTACCAAAAGGTGGCTGGTCTCGTGTTAGTATTATATTAGAAATTAGAAACAGATCTATAATTAGACTTCCTCACCTTGTCAGGTGAGCTAATAAATTAAAAAGCAGGTTATACTTCAGAATCTCTTTATGTGACTCAGCCCAACTGTTGAACGTAACTTTCTCCTCATCCCTGTTATAAACTCCATCCTCTTTTTTCTTCTAGACTAAGTTAATCACAAAGATGCTGCACTCAAACCACTGACACAGTCTTTAAGACAAGGAGAAAATAGCTGACACTGATCCATCCCCATGGATATACGTACACTTCACTCAATCAATCAATCAATCATTCAATATTTATTTGCATAGCATTTTTATAACTAATGTTGTCTCAAAGCAGCTTTACAGAAAAGCAGTTTATATAAAGGAAAAGAAAACACAGAGTCCATGTATAGACGTAGGGAAGGGAAATCCAGGTCCAAGCCCCCCGTGAGCAAGCCACAGGCAACAGTGGCAAGGAAAAACTCCCTTCACGTCATAAACCTCAAATCCTCACTTCATGTCACAAATCTTCCAATGGCTGGTAATCCTCCAAATTCAAACAACTAATAGTGATTTGGTGACATAACGTTGTTTCAACTTTGTAAGCATGTTTTGTTTTTCTGTTCATGCTTTTAGCTATAGGTTCCCATATTAATGTACCACAAACTGCTAAATGACAGCAAAAAAGATTTCTTGCCCTTTTGTGTTTCTTCTCTTGCTTTGAAATAGAATGGGACTCTATTGGAAGATGAAAAATTTGAGTTTTCATCAGTGGCTCCTTGCCATAGCTCCAACCCACAAAAGGTCTAAGCAATGCCATGGAAGGCATCCACCAAATCTGACCAAACTGCTCAATTATTTTATGCAAGAGTGGCTGAACATTGACATCACCTACATCCAGAAACCACATCAAAATCAATTAAACCACCTCCAGAAACTTGAATTTGTATCGTACTTGCTTCTTCTTCTCTCTCTCTCTTTCTTTCCCTCTCTCTTTCACTCTCTCTCTCTCTAGACATTTAACTTTTTAACTTTTTTTAAATTTGTTGTCTAACCTAGCCGGTAAATGTAAAAACTTAATCAGCGATTTGCAACCTATCATGGAGTTGCAGTACTTGACTTTGTATGCATTTATTTGGGTCCAAGTTCATTATTTAACTACAGCATATAATAACAATATTTATAAACTGCATACATATATAAACGCAAAATTTATATGCAGATAAAACATTTTAATAAGAATGTAATTTTTAATAACTACAAAAACTAAATTGACCCAAAAGCTTTCTGGTTATACCACTCTTAATACCCACATGATATGGAATGCTTTCACACCCCTGATCAGGCTGAGATGATGAGAGATGTTTTTCAGCTTTTAACTAGAATATTTAGCATTATTTATTATCACATGATGCATGAATAAACTTTATAGATCGCAAGTGAGGTTACCTTCTGAGTCTGGTATTGTGGAGTATTCACAGTAGGTGTATGTGTCATCAAAGGGGCCTTCCTTGTTAGGCCTATGGTATAAAATAAGATCAGGCTAATAATTACATTTGTAAACATTTGTTTGTAGATATATACAGATGTTGTAAAAACAACACAAAAATGAACACAAAGCAGCTTAACAGAGAATCTGCATCAGTGTCTAATTAATGACCTTCTATTAAAGACTGGTGGACCGAGAGTGACACTAGAGTCTCTTCACCTAAACTGAGCTGATTAAGAGTCTTGTTCCAGAAATGATAATAGGACATTAGAGCCATAATAAATCATGCTACTGTTACTCTCCATACTTAAGTACATTTGAAGGTAAATACTTTAGTACTTTTACTAAGGTGGAGGTGTAAAGGTAGGAACTTCTACTGACACTGGAGGAATGCTTTGGGTATCTCTACTTTAACTTAAGTATATGGTTTGTGTATTTCATCTATCACTAGTTTTAACAAACTAATTTAAAAGGATCTGAGATCTTAAATCTCTTGGAGTGCCGAAACATTTGCATGGTGCTTTTTCTTTCCTTTTTCCAATCTAAAATGTACAACCTCAAAAAATACTACACTAATCTTCCTTATAAATAATGTTTTATCTTTAAAATCATGTTCTCATGTTCTATTCACTCAATAATTCATAGTAACAGAAATTTTGACCTGTTCATGGTCTTCAGTTTCCTGGTTTGTTTTGCCACGTTTGTTTTCTAGTTCACAGTCTGAGTCATTTTTTTCTTGGTTCTTGGTTTTTTATCATCATTTCCTACCACTTAGTTTGTCAGTACTGTCAACAAAGACTACCTACTTGCAAATACATTCAGGATCCACATTTCAACCGTCACAGATGCTACCATATGGCCTGAACTAAAACTTTGACAAACAAGTCAGAATTTTTCAAATGGTCAGTTTACAAGCTGATGAAGTGTATGTGTTTGAAGTGTTAGACCAGAGAAAACACAAAAGACCAGAAAACACAAAACTGTGCAAATGTAATATACACTATATTGCCAAAAGTATTCACTCACCCATCCAAATCATTGAATCCAGGTGTTCTAATCACGTCCATGAAACCAAGCACCTAGGCATGCANTCGTAAATATTCAACTGTCAGAGGTATTAGCAACTCAGTGGTGTCAGCTACTCAGCCACAAAGTGGTAGGCCACGTAAAATGCGGGGTCAGCGGATGCTGAGGGGCATAGTATGCAGAGGATGGTAACTTTCTGCAGAGACAATCGCTACAGACCCCCCAAACTTCATGTGTCCTTCAGTCCTTCAAGAACAGTGTATAGAGAGCTTCATGGAATGGGTTTCCATGGCAAAGCAGCTGCATCTAAGCTTTACATCACCAAGCGCAATGCAAAGCATCAAATGCAGCGATGTAAAGCATGCCGCCACTGGGCTCTAGAGAGTATCGAATCATGCTTTTCCGTCTGGCAATCTGATAGATGACTCTGGGTTTGGCAGTTGCCAGGAGAACGATACTTGTCTGACTGCATTGTGCCATTGGAGCAGAATGGAGACTGCAAGCCAGGCCTTCTCATCCAACATCAGTGTCTGACCTCACAAATGTGCTTCTGGAAGAATGGTCAAAAATTCCCATAAACACATTCCTAAATTATGTGAAAAGACTTCTCAGAAGAGTTGGAGCTGTTATAGCTGCAAAGGGTGGGCCATCATATTAAACCTTATGGATTAAGAATGGGATGTCACTCAAGTCCATATGCGTGTGAAGGCAGATGATCAAATACTTTTGACAATATAGTGTATATTATGCTGCTGTTTACACAGCACTCTGGAATCTCAGTGTTCAATTACTTTAGTCTAATTCCCTTTTACCTGATACGTTCAACTCCATAATAAGAAAATGGTCTTTTGTATCAAGTCATATATGTCACAATTACTGGTACCTTGATATTGGTTTATCGCACTTCGTTCAACAGAATCTCTCCAGGTCCTACCGAGGACCCCTCAATAAAATAAAACTCAAATCAAATAGATAGTTTGTCTCATACGTAGTTATACATGGTACAACTAGCGGTGAAACGCTTAGGCAATTGCCCGCTCACATAAAACATTGTAGTATAAAGACAGTGTAAAGAAAATCTAATAAACGTATATGTATGTTTATAAGAGCAAGATGTTCAACATAAACATAAAATAAGGTATAAATATATACAGAGATAGTAATCTAAGTAAACAAAAGTAAGAGTGGAATGTAGTTGCAATATATTCACTAACTATACATAAATTAAATTAAACTATAAATATACAATATGGAAATATAGGAAATTTAAGTAGTGTGCAGTGCAGTTTGAAGTCTCATCTGATGTGGTAGATACGTTGGCAGGCCTTCTTCCCCAGGAAGTTGATGTGGTAAGATCATAACAGGTACTGCAAGATGTGAACTCCATGGTATCTATAGCACCCTCCACAATTATTGGTACCCCTCGTTAAGATGTGTTAAAAGCCTTAAAATAATTTTTTTTTTTTTGTTGTTGCAGAGGAATAGTCTCACACTGTAAATTGTAGAAAAATGTAACCTTTAACTCAAGTGAATTAAAAAAAATCTCTAACTAAGAAATCATTATTTTTCATGAACACACCTGTTCCACAATTATTGGCACTCCTAACAATTCCTAAATAATAAATGTAATTGAAGCATTTCTGTGATTTCTAATGTAGTTTATAAAGTTGATCAGAGTATCTAGGAACCTTTAATAAGTAATTCATCACTTCCTGTTTCCCTGAGGTATAAATATGACGAAACAACATGAGAAAGACAAGAGAACACACCATTCAAGTAAGGCAGATGTGTGTCGACCTTCATATGTCAGGAAATGGCTACAAGAAAATAGCCACTCGCCTACAGCTGCCCATATCTACAGTCATAGGAATCATCAAGAAGTTTAAAACAACTGAAACAGTTGCAAACAAGCCTGGACGAGGACACAAGTTTATCTTGCCTCCATGCACAGTGAGGAGGATGGTAAGAGAAGTATAAGCTCACTGTTAGAGAATTGCATCAAAGAGCAGCATCTTGGGGTCACAAAGTCTCCATAACAACGATCAGGCGCTATCTACATGCCAACAAGCTGTTTGGGAGGCATGCACAGAAAAAGCCTTTTCTCACTTACAAGCATAAACGTAAATGTCTGGAGTTCGCTAAGCGGTACTGGGACCATGTGCTTTGGTCAGATGAGACTTGGGTGCATGGCATCATGAACTCTTTGAAATAACAGGACATTTTAAATCAAAATCTGGTGGCCTCTGCCTGAAAGCTGAAGATGGGTCAACACTGGGTCTTTCAGCAAGATAATGACCCTAAACATGTGGCCAAATCTACACAAAAATGGTTCACCAGACACAAAATCAAGCTCCTCCCATGGCAATCTCAGTCCCCAGACCTCAACCCAATTGAAAACCTGTGGGGTGAGCTGAAGAGGAGAGTTGATAGGAGAGGACCCCGGACGATTTAGAGAGATTTAGTGCAAAGAGGAATGGTCGAAGATCCCTCTCTCTGTATTCTCCCATCTTGTGAAACGTTACAGGAGAAGATTAAGTGCTGTCTTGTTGGCCAAAGGGGGTTGTACAAAGTATTAACATCAGGGGTGCCAATAATTGTGGCACAGATGATGCAATGTAAAATAATTATTTCCCACTGAATAAATGCACTTGAATTAAAGGTTGGATTTTTCTCTTTTTTGCATTGTTGTCCTATATTATTTAAAAAAACAAAAGAATTTATTAGAAGCCTAAGAATATATCTTAATGAGGAGTGCCAATATTCATGGAGGGCACTGTAAAACTGTCTACTCTTTCCACTGCAGCATCGCTGATGCAAATCCATTTTAATGTTTGTTGCCAAAAAAGCTTTTTATTGTATCATCTGGCCATAGAACCTGCAAACTTATGGTTGCAGTTACCTTACAATTACAGAGGCCTTTTTTTTTCGAACTTTGCTCACACAGAAATACCAACCTCTGCAAATCTCTAACCGAGGTCCTTTTTAGCCTCTCTGACCATCTTCCACTCTATGTACACTTGATACACAAAGCAATTAGGTTCAGTCACTTGGGTCTGTTTAGCATCAAATCATTTACAGTGACTGGCTGTTTCATAGCATATTGATCTATCAATTGTATTGATGTACTAAGGGGTGAATAAGATTGATACATAATAATAAAATGTCATCATTCACATGAGAATGTAATCTTAGTTAAAACAAGGCCCGCACTGAATGAAAGTGGATGTAAGTAACCTGTTCAGTTTCACTTGTAAGTTGGAGTTACTTTAGTTATTTAAGCAGATAGCTAATAAAAGCTGCTGTATATGCTGGCTCATGTATTCTGGGTAATGTACTCTGTGCTCAGAGTGCACAGGAAGAGTAATGTACGCTCTGTTTCAGCTTCAAAGACCAGCTGATTAAAATAGCAGTGCAGATAATAGAGAACAGTGCCAGATTCGTGAGAAACAACACAGGCCTCAGCTCAACAGATCTTCAGAGGCACCTTATCAGATCAACATGCAGTTAAACAGTCACTTTAAATCTGCAGCTCGAATTAATTACAATCTTTTCCGGTAAATAAACTCTATGTCGATCTGAATTTCCAGTATAATTATATATAATGATCAGTGTTCTATAACAGTATATGGAGAATGCCATTATTAAACATTTGCTAATGATAAACAGAAAACATACAGGGGTTGGACAATGAAACTGAAACACCTGGTTTTAGACCACAATCATTTATTAGTATGGTGTAGGGCCTCCTCCTCCTTTTCCGGCCAATACAGCGTCAGTTCGTCTTGGGAATGACATATACAAGTCCTGCACAGTGGTCAGAGGGATTTTAAGCCATTCTTCTTGCAGGATAGTGGCCAGGTCACTACGTGATGCTGGTGGAGGAAAACGTCCTTCTTGGTGGTATGCTGACATTACCCTGGATACCGTGGCTCTTGATACATCACAAAGACTTGCTGTCTTGGTCACAGATGCACCAGCAAGACGTGCACCAACAATTTGTCCTCTTTTGAACTCTGGTATGTCACCCATAATGTTGTGTGCATTGCAATATTTTGAGCAAAACTGTAAAACTGTGCTCTTACCTGCTAATTGAACCTTCACACTCTGCTCTTACTGGTGTAATGTGCAATTAATGAAGATTGGCCACCAGGCTGGTCCAATTTAGCCATGAAACCTCCCACACTAAAATCACAGGTGTTTCAGTTTCATTGTCCAACCCCTGTATGTTGTTCATTAGCAAGGATATAAGTTATAATGTATGCATATTGTGTAGGTTAATATAGTATAGTGTAAGCTGAAGTATTACCACCTGTGTAAGCTGAAGTATTATATTTGGATTTGGTCCTAGAAGAGCACCATTATTTACTGTTTCATCAAAGCAGTATATAACATATTACCTGCCTTGATATGAAATAAGAAAAATACTATATACTGTACTATTTATTCATCATAAAAATGTTTTTTGTGGCTCAATTTCATATTGAATATACACTCACTGAGCACTTCATTAGGTACACCTCTTTGTATCTACTTTTTGTCTATGTTATCAGCTGCACATACCATATAGGAGCACTTTGTAGTTCTACAATTACAGACTGTAGTCCATCTGATTCTCTGTATACTTTGTTAGCCCCCTTTTACCCCTGACCATTGAAGAACAGGGTTAAAAGGGCCTAACAGAGTGTGCACAGAAACTGATGGACTATGGACAATGAGTGTAGATACGAAGAGGTGTACTTAATAAGTGCTCGTTGAGTGTGTGAACTCTGCCCTCACTATGTGATTAATTACATTCATTAGTACAGGCCTTGTTTTAAATAAGATTACATGCTCATGTGAATGATGACATTTTATTTTTATGTATCAGTCTTATTCACTTATTCTTAGTACATCAATACAATTGATAGATCAATATGCTATGAAACAGCCAGTCACTGTAAATGATTTGAATTTGATTTGAATGATTTTCCTATTAACCTTGTGGCCATAAAGCAAAATGCATTTATAAGGTGTTGCTGTGTCTGATCCGCTCACACCAGTACAACACACACTAACACACCATCCACCATGTCAGAGAGTAAAGAAAGGCTACCAAAAGTAATGCAGAAAAAATAAAAAGATGGACTACAGTCTATAATTGAATACTTTAATTCTAGAATGCTGTATATCAACTCATAACAGGTTTAATTTTGGATATAACAAGTTTTGAAAAGAATGACATCTGATATGCATTATATGGCCAAAAGTATGTGGACACCTGACCACCTATATGTGCTTGTTGGACTTCCAATTCTGAAACCATGGGCATTTATTTAGACAATCACAGTGTCCACTCTCCTAAGAAGACTTTCCACAAGACTTTGTAGGAATTTGTGCCCACTTCAGTATTTTGGATTGAAGAGCCTGATGTTGGACGAGAAGATCTGGTTCACAATCAATGGTACAGTTCATCCCAAAGGAGTTCAGAGTGAGTGAGCTCAGGATTCTGTGCACACCACTGCACCAAATTTGGCAAACAATGTCTTTGCAGATCTTGCTTTATGGGTAGGGACACAGTCATACTGGAACAGGAAAGGGTTCTTCCTCAAACTGCTTTCACAAAGTTGATAGCATATAACTGTGTACAGTGTCTTTGTATGCTGTAGCATTAGCATTACCCTTCATTAGAATTAAGCCTAAACCCTGAAAACAGGAATTCTCCACCAACACCTTACTGTTGACACTATACATTCTGAGAGGTAGCATTCTCCTGGGGTCTGCCAAACCCAGATTTATCCACTGGGCTGCCAGATAGTGAAGTCTGACTCATTAGATGGTTCCACTGCTCCAGAGTCCAGTGCTTTTACAACGCTCTAGCTGATGTTTGGCGTTGTGGATAGTGTTCTTAGGCTTGTCTAAGGCTGCTCAGCCATGGGAAACCATTTCATGGAGCTCTTGATGTTGATACTAGTAGTTTTTCATACAGCTGAGTTGTTGTTGATTCTAGATGCTTCCATTTCACAGTAGAACCCCTGGCAGTTGACTGAGTCAGCTCTAGCTGGACAGAAAATTCGCAAACTGGCTTGTGGCAGCTTTAAAGTTACTGAGCTCCTTGGTTAGACCTGTTCTACTGCCAGTGATAGTCTATAGAGGTTGCCAGAATCAGACCATGTGCTTGATGGTATAGACCCGTTAGTAATGGTTGTGGCTGAAACATCTGATCTCAGTAACTGGCTTTATTGTTCCTGTATTTAATCACGTTAATCCAGACCGGTTGAAGCATTTCCTGAATCCAGAGTTACAGAATGTCCACACTTTGCTGAGTAGATATCAAAAACCACCATCAAGCATGCAAATATGACCACCCCGAATGAACATATCAATCTTATTAAATTGATCTGCCATTGTGGATCTGGGGAAAAATAAATAATTAATAATTAATAATTAATTAATAGTATTTTAAATTACTATTAAATATTGAGCTTACGAAGTGCTCAGGCATTACTCACCGTACACCTGAATGAGAATGGAGTTCTCTCTTTCTGTATCATTCACTTTACTGATATCATATTGCTCTGCAGAATACACACAACTGTAAACACCCGAGTCTTCCAAATTCACGTCCTTAATGGAGAAATGTGTCTGACTTTGATTATACACAGTTCCTGAGATCTTTCCAAGGCCGTCCTTGCAGATGTAGACATGAAGAAGTGCAGGTTTCTCAGCTTCAGAGATGCTGCAGGTCAGTTCTATGTCCTCTCCCTTCTTCACAGAGGCCTTCCCAGATCGTATCACTGCACTCTTTACCACCCGAAAACCTGTAATCATGTAATTTCAAAAGTTTTTACCATAGCTTTACATGATTAAAATGTGTCACATGGCTGCAAATAATTAAATTGTATTACATGAAGACAACAAATGCCAAAACAAGTAAACGTAAAGAAAGCATTCATGTTGTAATATTATCTTTATAAACAACAACTTGACAATAAAATTCTTTTTTTCCTTTTTTCCTTTTTAAGATGTGCAGTTGTCGTATGAAGAAATATAAAACAATTATGTTGGCGTCGTGGGTTAATTAACATGTTTTGTGCATAAAAGTGAATAAACACATTTATTCTCTACAGACCACAATCCTGCACATCTATAATTCATGCAAAATCACTATTTATGTGCTGAATTTAATATGAAATATGGCTTGTTAAAAAGTGATGTCACCGTGTATGTTTTTTAACAAGTTCAACAAATAAATATGAACAAATACAGAAAACAAATTCCAAAATGCCATATTTAATTTGTCTGTAGATAACCTATTAACATATTTGATGTTAACCTATGTGTTTTCTGTATACAAGCATATTTTTGTCAACTTTTGTCGAAGTTTGTCTGTCTTTGTTAACTCTGTCTGAGTTATCATTTCAGTATTTTCCAGTGAAGATAATATGATAAATGTGAGAAGGAAATAAAGTCATCCTTTGGTAGAGATTCTGGTGTTTTCAGATGAAGAAAATGAAAAAATGCAAACGCTATTTTGCTATATAACTTATTTTTTAATTAACAATTCCAGAACAATTTATAATCCACTTTGCTTTAAAATGCTTATCATAATTTAAGATTTAAAGTTACCATTTTGGAGGTATAAGGTTTTGTTTCCGACAGAAGTGACAAGTATAACTGATCTAGAATCTAGATCTAAACCTCAAATAAAACTTAAGACTGTTTATGCTGTTCCACAGTGAGACAGATAAGAGCATGCAATACCTGCAATTGTTCATATTAATATTGATCATTAGTTTTTAACAATATGAGATGGAAAAAAGGAGAATATTTCATGAACCTTTCATGTTGTAGAGTCACATTTGCAAAGCTTTAGGGTTAACCAATAGATCAGCAATCAATAAATGCCACATAGATATAATAGACTATATTTATGATTTTGCTGTTTACTGATCTTACTTCATCTTTTCTGTCAGTCCCCATAAACCCCGTCAGCTGCAGTACATGTTCATGTACATCATATGGAGGAGCTCATTGTTGCCCATTTTATTAATGTGTTATAACTGCTAATTAAGTGTTTATGACCTAACTAATAACCAATAACAACATATTTGTAAGCCATTTATGAATGCTTTATACAGGTAACCTTATTCTAAAGTGGTACCTAGTGATTTATACATGCATAGTTTCAACTGTGCAAACCACAGCACAAAATATTATTTAAATATATGTTTAGAAATATTAACATGAGCGTTTAGGCAGTCTTTTATCCGGTTTTGAAGAAAGCATGGATCACATCTCTTACCTGTGACTTTGACTTGGATTGAGTTATATCCCGATGCTGTCACGTTCTTTGGAAGATGCTTGTGAAATGAATACACACAGCTGTAGTTCCCCGAGTCCAGCTCTGAAACATTTCTCAAAATGAAGGTGTGCTCGTTTTCATTCCCAAGCATTTTAATTCTCATTCCAGCTGCATTTTTACACAGGTACATGAGGACCTGGTTACGAGATCCAGCATGGTCAACAATGACACACTTTAGCTGTATATCCCCCCCAGCATTCACAGTGGGGCTTCCAAAAATGACTGCCGGCCAGAAATCAGGAGGAACGTCCACTGATCAAAAACAATAACATGATATACCAGTTCAAATCAGCATTACTGACATGTAACATTTACAGCTTGCCAGTTAAAATAGTGTAATAAGTGTTAAACAAGAAGTACCATACCTTTTGCTGGAGATACTGGTACTGTTATCACTAATGGAACATCTTTAAAGAGGAACAATGAACACGGAAACTGATTCTCACCAAAAATTATATTATCACCTGTATTATATTATTTTTGTAGTAAATAAAATATTTAATAACAAAGGTTACTTACATATTATAAAGCACCATGTGTCCATAACTGGTTAAATCCGTTCTATGAACTTCAGATTAGCATGTGCTGCTGTACATGTGTGAACATACAGCCGCCGAGTGAAGCTTTACTGACCACACTGTATCCAGCCCAGTTCTTCTTATTGGCCAGTAAAAGCACAAAGCTGTTTAAACAGCACTCTGGAGTTTCAATTTCAGTTTATGTAGTTTGAAATGTACTATTATGTTAGAATATATTGGGACTAAGTCTCAGGAAGAGATTAAGAGTGTGCTTCTAGTCTGTATGGAAATAATGCCCTCTTGGGGTGCTATTGACTGTTTTTCCTGCTGCTGACATCATGTCAAGCTTGTAACCATAGAGCCATACACAATGCATTCTCCATCAATCATCATGCAAAGAATCGTTTAAGCATGAAGATGTTTATTTGAGTGTTCATGGTTATACTATAGATAGAACCATTGACCTTACTAAAGAACCCTTGAATAACCATCTTTTTTAAGATCACAGGGTCAGATCACAGCAGGACAGAGAGGTGTCTCTTTGTTGCCTCATCTGTCTATTATTATTGCATATTTTTTAGCGACATCGTGCAAACTTCTGGGGCCCCCTGCTAACTCGTGGTAAGGGGACCTATGTGTGGGGGTGATTACAGATGTGGGTGCTGCAGGCAAAACTCATTGCACAAACACAGAAGTGTCAGCTAGTTCAGCTTCTGAAATTCAGCATCGCTGGAAGGAGTGCAAAAGCGTGCCTGCAGCTAGCACTATGGATTTGACGGAGATCGGGAGAGGAGTCACCCAGAAACTGCAAGAATTAATTAGGAGAGGCCAATCATTTTCTGAGGAGAGAGTTTAGGGCCAGGGAGCAGCAAGCACACTTGCCCGGAGCAGTGGGCAGCCCTATCCACAGCACCCAGGGAGCAGTTGGGGTTTAGGTACCTTGCTCAAGGACACTTCAGTGGTTACTGTCAGTTCAGGGAATTGAACCGGCGACTCTCCGGTCACAAGGCTGGTTCCCTAACCTCCAGTGCACGACTGCCCCTTAAAAAAAGAAAAGGCTTTATGGTTACGGTTTAATGTAGAAAAACATATAAGCCAATTGAAACTGCATTGTGATTACTTTCTTTGTATTACGTGCAATAATATGTTCAATATGTTAATATACTGTTATGAAGTAGCATAATGCATGTTGAGGGGGGTCTTATATATTTCATAATAATAATTTTATATCTGTATTAGAGACTGTTTACACTACATGCAAATTCATACATACTCACACAGTAAGAAACATAGACAGTTCTGGTCTTTATACTGAGAATTGGAGTCGTAGTGCCACCTAGGGCATTATTTATATGTGCATGACTTGCAGCTGTGTGGAGGGACATTAATTAGCTGGTTGCAGAATGCATGTCTCTCATCATTTTTAAGCGCATATTCAGTTTAAAAGCTATACTTTGAATGCAAAGTGCCTGACCTCTAACTTTTACAGTAGGCAGGACTGTAGTTGCGCTGGTCTGTTGCAGTGCTTGGTATTAGTGCTGTTGGAGATGGGAATCAGACATTGGTGGTGAAGCAGTTTGTGCATGTTTTAATGGTGTCACACTGCAGCTATTTTGATTTTGCCATTATTTATTGTATTTATTTATTTATATTTTTGGATGGGCATTCAAGTACTACAGTCTTAAGAAGTGAAATGCATGTCATATACAATATGAAGTGTTGCTACATTAGTAAAAAGCTATATTATCTGTGGAATTAACACATTTACCCTGAGCTACTTAATATGCCAACTTGTGCTACAGCTGGGTATACAGGAAGCCAAACCAAGCTTTGTCTGATCATCAATAACCTGAACACTGACAAAAAATTCAAGTGCACTTATACATCTTTGAATGAGTTAAAATCTAAGAAACCACTCTGTGCAAAGTTCGCAATTAAATTGGTGCATTTTTATGCTTGTCTTATACTTTGTGAATGCAGCACGTGGAGGAGGACAGGGTAAGCCCAGACTAGAAAAACATCTAAACATTATGACATTATATGCATATCTCTTACCTCTGACTTGGACATGGATTGATTGTAATCCACTTGTGTACACGTTATCCACGATGCTCCTTGAATGAGTATACACAGCTGTAGTTGCCAGAATCCAGGACTGTTACGTCTTTCAGTATGAAGGTGTGGAGATCATCTTCTCCAGCCAGTTCCATTCTCACCCTAGTTCTGTTTGTGTACAGGTACATGTACACCCTCTTCTGTCAGGGATGCTGCACTGTAACTGTATATCTCCTCCCGATTTCACAAAGGAGTTTCCCAAAATGTGTGCTGGCCAGATATCAAAAGGGTCATCTATGAACAAAAAGAGTAACATGGTTTTATCAGTAGGGATCAGTTTTCTGAAAGTCCAATCGTTTTGAAATATGTAAAATATGTTTTTGTGGTAGTTGTTGCTATGTAAATAATCCATGTGTGACAAAGATATGCACTAAATGGTCAAAAGTATGTGGACACTCTCCAAATGTTTAATTCCTGTGCTTTAGGAGCACCCATTTCTAACAGGTGCAAAGCCATTAAACTCCATAGACAAACAAGCAGCAGAATGGATCATACTCAAGAGCACAGTTACTTTAAACATGGCACTTTTGAAACCTACGCAGAGAACCTGGCCGCCAAGCCACTCAAATTTAATGACTTAAATAAAGTTACTGTTTTGAGGACACAAGGCTTTTGTGCAATGGCCATTCTATTAAATTAATATGATATGTGAATTGTCTCTAGTCTTCTAGTTGTCACACCTCCTGGTTCTCCCTCTGCTCTTGCTGTACCTCCAAACTACAACTCCCAGGAGTCAGTGGTGTATGACATCACTGTCACATGTCCTACAGCCACCAATCAGGACTACTAATACTAATACTAATGACTCTCACCTGTTGTCCATTTGCTTAGTGCATATATACCTGTTTATTGCAAACAGTCCTTTGCAAGGTATTACTGACTTTCTGCTT
>JAVGWN010000342.1:0-14673 GCA_034552555.1 Semaprochilodus insignis
AGTGAGATATGTGTATGATGTATAGCTGTATGAAGAGTGAGAGATGTCCATGATGTACAGCCGTATGAAGAGTGAGAGATGTCCATGATGTACAGCCGTATGAAGAGTGAGAGATGTGTATGATGTATAGCTGTATGAAGAGTGAGAGATGTGTATGGTGTATAGCTGTATGAAGAGTGAGAGATGTGTATGATGTATAGCTGTATGAAGAGTGAGAGATGTGTATGAATATAATATTGGGTGTTTAGTGTGTCACTCTTTACGTTTATTACAGCATCTATTCTTCTCAGAAGACTCACTTTGAGTTCCTCAAAGAGACACAGGGGACTCTGGGGTAGTCAGTCAATTGTTACAGCTCAGTCACTGCCACACTCCGTACAGCTCACTCACCGCCACACTCCGCACAGCTCACTCACCGCCACACTCCGCACAGCTCACTCACCGCCACACTCCGCACAGCTCCTTATTGGTTTATAATGTGATGTGTGTGTGTGTGTGTGTGTGTGTGTGTGTGTGTGTGTGTGTGTGTGTGTGTGTGTNGTGTGTGTGTGTGTGTGTGTGTGTGTGTGTGTGTGTGTGTGTGTGTGAGAGAGTGAGTGTGTGAGAGTGAGTTGTTAACCCTGTTCTGTGTGAGATGAGACTGAAATCATTTTTAAAGAGAAGGACACACTTTATCTGAAGGACACACACACACACACACACACACACACACACACACACACACACTTAACCTAACTAAATTAATGTCACTCTCTCACACACCCTGCTGTTACTCACTGTGTGTATTTAAGGTGATTGCTCTAATTTCAGTTCAGCGTGACGTCCCAGTAATCTCAGTGCTGATTGGCTGTAGTAGTGAACCAGTTCATCACCCAGCTGGTAGTAGTGAGCAGGGGTGTGAGCTGTGAGGTGTTTTGAGTTTGAAGCTCGGTGTTTAGTCTGTGTGAGAGTTTCAGGGTTGATGAGAGAGTGATAATCCCTGATGATGGAGTTTTAGCAGTTACTGAGGTCACATATCTAAAACAGGTTCAGTTCTCAGATTCAGATCCAGAACTGCAGGTACCTTTAATAGAATAAACTGAAACTTTTAACATTGAATTTTAGTTTAGAACTGAATTTAAAACACGTCATACAGATTTAAATAATAACAGATCAGATTTTAATTTTAATTTATTTAACGATACATGATTTTCCGTTATTATGTGGTCTTGGTTCTACAGTCTCTCTGTCCAAGGTGAGATACAGCTGGAGTTAGTGGTGAAGTAGCTGTGGAGTATGTAGAACATGTACCCAGAACATTAACATCACCCCCCGTATCTACACTCAGTGTCCCCTGTATCAGCCCCACTGACAATACAGGACACTCTGTAGTTGTACAGGTCCAGACTGTAGTCCATCTGTTTCTCTGTATACTGTATTACCCTGTTCTTCAATGGTCAGGACCCCCACAGGACCACCACAGAGCAGGTACTATGTGGGTGGTGGATCATTCTCAGCACTGCAGTGACACTGACGTGGTGGTGTTGTGTTAGTGTGTGGTGTGCTGGTGTGAGTGGGTCAGACACAGCAGTGCGGCTGGAGTGTTCCTGAACTGGTGAAGTGTGCAGTTTCTGGTGTGAGTGGAGACCAGCGTTTGTGTTGCTGGTATAAAGTGCACCATTTTTAGTGTATTGGTGTGTGTTGGAGCATATTGGGGTGTGCTGGAGTGTATCAGTGTGTGCTGGTGTATGTAGGTGTGTATCGGTGTGTGCTGGTGTATGTAGGTGTGTATCGGTGTGTGCTGGTGTGTTTTGGTGTATGTAGGTGTGTTTTTCTTCTGTTGAGCGTGTGGGTGTGTGTGTGTGTGTGTGTGTTTACAGTGTTGAGTCAAGGGCGCGACACCATCTGGGCGGCCGTGTGTGTGATAAGACTCAAGTACAAGGTTTGGCGGTGGTGTTCTCTCCACTTTCACATTCCTCTCTCTGGGAGAGACTCTGAGCAGAGACCCGGAGCAACGCCGTGTTAATGTGGAGCGTTCGCTGTTAACACTTCTTCCTCCTTCTCCGTCTTCTGCACATGTGTGTGTGCATGAATGTGTGTGTGTGCGCGTGTGGGTGTGTGTGCGTGTGGGTGTGTGTGCATGCTTGTGTGTGCGTGTTTGTGTATGTGTGCTTGTGGGTGTGTGTGCGTGTGGGTGTGTGTGCGTGCTTGTGTGTGCGTTCTTGTGTGTGTGTGTGTGTGTGTGTGTATGTGTGCTTGTATGTGTGCTTGTGTGTATGTGTGTGTGTGTGTTTGTGTGCGTGTGTGTGTGTGCGTGTGTGTGCATGTGTGTGTGTATGTGTGCGCGTGTGTGTGCGCGTGTGTGTGTAGGTCCTGTACAGTGATCCACACTATCAGTTGTAAATGGCACTTTTAATTAAATCATTAGTGAAAAATGACTGAATCATTTTCCTTATTTCACGTCGGGCTTGGGGTCGGGCATGGGGTGTTTGTACGATGGTGATGATTTATACAGTAATATGGCCCATAGGTATAACCATACGTCCTGAAACTGTATAAAAACAAACATTCCTGTGTGTGTCCTCCCCAAACAGGCCGTGGTTTATCTAGCCTTGGTTCACAGGCTCCGCCCCCTACACCCCCCCACCCGGCTACCAACTGCCCGCATCAGCCAGGAGTATATCACTGTTAGGGTCGTATGGCTGTTAATACAGCTAACTGTGATTAATCCTGTGTGTGCTGTTCACTGTAAAGAGTGCACTGTGGTAAAGCTGAGTGAGTAAAGAGTGCACTGTGGTAACGCTGAGTGAGTAAAGAGTGCAGTGTGGTAACGCTGAGTGAGTAAAGAGTGCAGTGTGGTAAAGCTGAGTGAGTAAAGAGTGCATTGTGGTAACGCTGAGTGAGTAAAGAGTGCAGTGTGGTAACGCTGAGTGAGTAAAGAGTGCACTGTGGTAACGCTGCGTGAGTAAAGAGTGCAGTGCGGTAATGCTGAGTGAGTAAAGAGTGCAGTGTGGTAAAGCTGAGTGAGTAAAGAGTGCAGTATGGTAACGCTGAGTGAGTAAAGAGTGCACTGTGGTAACGCTGAGTGAGTAAAGAGTGCAGTGTGGTAACGCTGAGTGAGTAAAGAGTGCACTCTGGTAACACAGAGTGAGTTAAGAGTGCACCTTATTTACTCCTCATTCACTCCTTTATTACTCCTTATTTACTCGTTAATTGCTCTTTATTTACTCCTTATTTATCTCCACCCATTCAGCCTACAGCAGCTTAGCTCCACCCATTCAGCCCACAGCAGCTTAGCTCCACCCATTCAGCCTACAGCAGTGTAGTTCCACGCTTTCTATCTACAGCACTGTAGCTCCACCTGTTCAGTCTACAGCAGTGTAGCTCCACCCATTCAGTCTACAACAGTGTAGCTCCACCCTTTCAGTCTACAACAGTGTAGCGCTACCATTTCAGGCTACAGCAGTGTAGCTCCACCCCTTTAGTCTATAGCAGTTTAGCTCCACCCTTTTAGTTTACAGCAGTGTGGCTCCACCCTTTCAGTCTACAGCAGTGTCGCTCCACCCATTCACAGTGACGTTTTTTTAGGCTGGGAGTGATCATGTGGAGTGAGATGTGGTTGTTTGTTTTTGCTACATAAAAACACACAGGAAGTTCTAAACGGAGCTCAGAGGTCCTAGATACAGGAACATGTTCTATATGAAATCTGGAACCTAAAAACAACCTACAGGCTCCAGTAACATACTGATCAGCCCAGACCTGCTTCCTTAGCTTTTGTGCTGGAGCTACGAGGCTGGTGAAGCTCAGAAGTACTGGATAACCGTACCCCAGTGAGCTGGGTTCTAGCCGGAGTTCTGCGAGTGTACAGTAAACCCGTCTCCACTGACGGAGAGCATTTGGGATAAAAGTGTGTGGTTTTTCCGCACCGTCTCTTGGAGCTGTAAATATCTGGAGACGTGTTTGAGTAAAGCTTCCTGCTGGTCTGGAAAGCGTTAAAGGGAGCGACCGGAGGAAGTCCGGGACAGTAGTGAATCTTCCTCCGGATCGGCCGTCCGGCAGAAAGGAGCTTAATCATCCCTGAAGTGAAACAGGGTGAGGAGCAGCTCTCAGGCCCGCTGACCGGCCGAGTGGGGTCAGCGTTCACGCTACAGCGTCACTAACGCGGCTCTGAAAAAACCTCCGGGAGCGAATGACCCGCAGACGCTCAGTCTGCACAGGTCTGTGTAGTGACTGTAAGTGTGCATCTCCACACAGACATCACATGACCCAACACACATTTCTGCTGATGTTCATACTGCGCCTGATGCTCCTGATCACAGATCAGCTAATGCTTCAGCCTCAGCTCACATCCCTGGTAGGAGGAGGATGGTGGACCACCGCTGGCCCACCTAGCGTTTCACTTAGCATTTTCTGGGCTGCACTGTGAGTGGGTTCCACTGTGCTTCACCCAACACAGAGCAGCGCAGTACAATGAGACCCTCTCAGGCTCCAGTGGGGGGATTAACACAGAGATATATAAGCAGCAGTGGAAACACAGGAACACCAGACCGCGTGCGCATGCGTGGATATTCTCGGCTGGTTGTGTATTTTCCAAAATAAAAGTCTCTGTGTGTTTAAAGTCTGTGTTAGCAGATGATGCACTACTCGGATCGTGTATCCCGGAAGATAATCTGGGTGGTCCGGGGGGGTCCAGCAGTGGTGAACAGTCAGTGGCATGCTGATATCTGGGTCTGCTAACAGGACAGGACAAGACAAACCAATCGCAAATGGTTTCCCTAAAATCCTGTATGTGAAGTGTGAACGGTGTATAGGGTTTATATATGCTCTCTGGACGTCGGAGATGCCACCGGTGGTCGCTCTGTGGAGGTGGGTGATGTTCTGGGTCTGTGTCTGTAACATGACTGGAATGGTGAAGGTAATAAATACGGTCTGATGAAGTGTCTGTTCATATAGCTCTACCTCACAGGGCAGCAGTCTTAAAGCAAATCTGATCCTGATTCACCACACAGTGTGACGTCATCAGTCGTGACCAGTTACTGTGATCGGTCGACAGCAGTCCCAGAACCTGATTAATTTCAATTAACCGCACATAATAATGCGACTCATCACAACCTGATCACGACAGTCTGTTGACAGGCCCTGGTACAGTCTGTTTAATCCCCAGTAACTACACACAACAACACGGTAGATCACAATGTATGATGTATGATGTCCTTCAGCTAACAGGTCCTCGTAGAATGGGTCTGTTCCTGATTGGCCACAAAGGAGGGATTAATCACAATTATTTTTGGCAACCCCAGTAGGACCTGATTAGTTCCAGTTAACTACACAATAGAGTGTGATTAATCACATTTATTAGTCAAATCAATGAAACCTGTTGGCACAGTGTGATTAATCTAACTATACGGAATAATCCGATTAATCGTGATGAGTATTAATCGTCTCAGAGCTCGAACTGGGCTGAACTGTCGCTATAAAGGTGGGACAGATTGGGTCGGGACCCGTGTGCTGCTGTCAGTCTGGATCTGTTTCAGAGAAGCTGTGTGTCTGTGTGTTAGCGTTAGTGTTCCTCTTCCTGTGAACTTTCCGTGATCGAGAAACTCCGGCGTCCTCTGAGTTATCACCACGTCACGCACGCGCTATGTGTTTGGAGGAGACGTGATTTGTGGACGCGCTTGTGTGTGTGTGTGTTTGTGTGTGTGTGTGTTTGTGTGTGAGGATCCTGGTTCTCTGATTTATGGTAGTGCAGAAGAGGAGAGAGAGAGAGCAGATACAGGAAGTGCCGTCAGAAGCTGAACTGAGCATGTGCAGTACAGGGTCATCCTGACAGGAAGTGACATCAGTGTTTATAACTCGGGCTTCTGGCTGGCAGTCTGTGCTCTGTTCTGTCACACTGCCAGCACACAGCCTGTTAGCTCCGCGCTGCACTGGAGCTCAGTGATCTGAGTCTGTGTGTGGAAGATAAATCATTACAGACAGCAGAACACCACCAACATGCACACTCACTCACACACACACACACACACACACACACTGCAGTTACACACAGATACACACAAATATAATCACATTTACACTGTAAAACTGAGTTTCACTATAGGGCTGAGTAGTGTCTCTAACCTTACAATACACACAGTGTATCACAGTGCGGTACCACTGTCACAGTACAATACTACCACTACAGTGCAACACCACCGTCACAGTACAATATCACTGTCACAGTACGGTACCATTACTACAATACAATACCACATCACAGTACAATATCACTGTCACAGTAAGATACCATTACTACAATCCAATATCACCGTCACAGTACGATACCATTACTACAATACAATACCACGTCACAGTACAATATCACCGCCACAGTACGATACCATTACTACAATACCACGTCACAGTACAATATCACCATCACAGTACAATGTCATTACTTCAATACAATACCTATCACAGTACATCTGTCACAATATGACACAATTTTAACAATACAATACCAGCAACACAATATGACATCACAATACAACTATCATGACATAACCATCATAGTCCGAGACCTATTAAGGTACAACTGTCAAAAAACCTTACCGATAACAATACCAGCATCACAATGCGATACCACTGTCACAATATCATAACCATCACAGAACAACCATAACAACACAATACCAACGTCACAATGCGATATGTCACAATCACCATATAACCATCACAATCAAATACCACACTAATCACTGCACTGCTCACACTCTTCGTTCACTCTGTGACGTTACACCGTTCGTATAGTTTGATCATCTAGTGGTGATTAATGATCAGCTTTTATCAGCAAGGGTTTGGCAGAAGGTGTGTGTGTGTTGAAGACCGTATCTGTGTGTCTTCTTCCCCGCAGCGTCCAGCCTTATGATCATGCGACCTCATGTGACGCTTGGCCCTGGAGCTTCTGGAGTTTTAGCTCCATCACTCTAAAAACACAGAAAGTTCTGGAGCTCTTCTATTGCTGGACCACAATTCCCTGAAGGTCCTGTGACCTCTAAAGCATAATAACCAATCAGCTGTGAGATCTAAATCTGGACTAAAGCACAGTGGTGTTTAGAGCAGCTGGAAGGGAAGGCAATCTGGTTGGACCTGCATGATCATGAGGATCATAGAAGATTGTGCCTTTAGAGCTTTAATCAGTCTCAAAGCAAAAGTCTGTCTGAACTCGACTGTAGCCCACAGAATTCTGTCTGAACTCGACTGTAGCCCACAGAATTCTGTCTGAACTCGACTGTTTTGGTTCTGTGGGGTTCAGATTGTTTTATTGTTTAATGAAAAAGTTCTGATTTGAATTTACAGTACAGGACACTTTATAGCAGGCAGGACAGAAACAGGGCTGCCCTGTGTGTGTGTGTGTGTGAGTGAGTGTGTGGTGAAGTTGTGGATCGGCTTTAACTGGGATTGGGACGTAATCAGGATCAGGACAGAAATACCTGCAGGAGATGGAGGGGGAGGAGCAGTGTGCTGCTCCGCTGCTCTCGTGTGGTGTTATACAGAATGGTAGTTGTATTTCCAGGCTGCCCTTTAATGAGTGCTGTTACTGATTTGGTGTTTAGGTGTTTAGAGTGTATGTGATGTTCAGGGTTAGTTTAACGCTGGATAGTTTGTGAAGCTCTGCTGTGCAGTGTGTGTTAGGTGTGGGTTTGTTCAGTATGATGATGTGTATCAGACAGTACCACATACGGGATGTTAGATCTGGTTATAACTGAGAATCAGATAAACTGTGTGTGTGAGTGTGTGTGTGAGTGTGTGTGAGTGTGTGTGAGTGTGTGAGTGTGTGTGAGTGTGTGTGAGTGTGTGTGTGTGCGTGTGTGTGTGTGCGTGTGTGTGTGTGCGTGTGTGTGTGTAAGAGAGAGATGTTGGATGGTAGAACAGCAAAGTCTTTCTCTTGGTGCTTTAGATGGTTGAATGGCTCACATGACCAACAGCCCTAACACACACACACACACACACACACACACACACACACACACACACAGACAAACACACACACACACACCCATCTCTGTTCAGTTAATCAGCTTCAGATGTAGTTGGTACAATATCATCATCATGCCACTTTATTAGAAACTACCTTGTGCTTCCACTAACTGGCCACTTTATAAGAAACACCTTCCTCACAGCTCCTCTAAGACTCCTAACTGAACTGAGGAGCTCTGTGCGGTGGTCTACAGTGTGGTGAGAGAACAGTTGTAGTCTAAGCACAGTCGGCCTGTGGCGTCACCTTATCGCCGTTGTGACGAGGCTGTCCTGCCGTCTGTCTCCGTCTGAGAGATGAGTGGAGACTGTGATAGAAACAGAAAGCTAATTAAAGTGTGTGTGAGTGTGTGTCTGTGTGTGTGAGGTGTGTGTCTGTGTGTGTGAGTGTGTGTCTGTGTGTGTGAGGTGTGTGTCTGTGTGTGTCTGTGTGTGTGAGTGTGTGTGAGTGTGTGTCTGTGTGTGTGAGTGTGTGTGTCTCTGTATCTGTGTGTCTGTCTGTGTGTACGTGTGTCTGTGTGTATGTGTGCCTGTGTGTGTGTGTGCCTGTGTGTGCCTCTGTGTGTGCCTCTGTGTGTGCCTCTGTGTGTGCCTCGGTGCGTGTCTCGGTGCGTGTGTCTGATGTGTAGGACTCCCTCTAGCCCAGTGAAGTGCAATCAGGCTCGGACACCAGATTCTTTGTAAAGCTGCTTTGTGAGAACATCTGTTGTAAAAAGCGCTATATAAATTAATGTTGACTTGAGCCCAATCAAGCATTCATGGGATGTGGTGGAGAGGCCTATCCGCACCCGAGATCCCGCACCTACAAATACCACAGAGCTGTGGGTGGCTATCCAGGTGGCATGATTCAACATCCTGCCAGACGCCACTCGTCCAATCAGGACAGGACACCATTAGGAACCTCTACAGCTCCATGCCGAGACGTCTGGCATCCGGCCCAACGCCATACTGAGAGACAGACTTCTGTATGTGTAGCTCAATAAATATTGATCATATCAGTCTAAATTTATCATCAGTTATTGATCCTGGTAACCTTTATCTTCCTTCCCAACACACCTGCAGTCCCACACCTCCTTCTGGGAGCAGCTGTTGTTTAGAGGATGAGTGTATGTACTGCTTTCTCATGACTTGTGGTATGTGTGTATTATATAATTTATATCTGTAGGAATTAAACATCAAATAAACAAACATCACTCGCTGACACCCTCTAAAGGAGTCAATGAACACCTCCTATTCGTCACCACTCTTTCCTGTGTGTCTCAGAGTGTGTCTCGCAGGGTCTGTCTCAGTGTGTCTCGCAGGGTCTGTCTCAGTGTGTCTCTCAGAGTCTGTCTCAGTGTGTCTTTCAGAGTCTGTCTCAGTGTGTCTCTCAGAGTGTCTCTCAGAGTCTGTCTCAGTGTGTCTTTCAGAGTCTGTCTCAGTGTGTCTCTCAGAGTGTCTCTCAGAGTCTGTCTCAGTGTGTCTCTCAGTCTGTCTCAGTGTGTCTCTCAGAGTCTGTCTCAGTGCGTCTCTCAGAGTCTGTCTCAGTGTGTCTCTCAGAGTCTGTCTCAGTGTGTCTTTCAGAGTCTGTCTCAGTGTGTCTCTCAGAGTCTGTCTCAGAGTCTGTCTCAGTGTGTCTTTCAGAGTCTGTCTCAGTGTGTCTCTCAGAGTGTCTCTCAGAGTCTGTCTCAGTGTGTCTCTCAGAGTCTGTCTCAGTGTGTCTCTCAGAGTCTGTCTCAGTGCGTCTCTCAGAGTCTGTCTCAGTGTGTCTTTCAGAGTCTGTCTCAGTGTGTCTCTCAGAGTCTGTCTCAGAGTGTCTCTCAGTCTGTCTCAGTGTGTCTCTCAGAGTCTGTCTCAGTGTGTCTTTCAGAGTCTGTCTCAGTGTGTCTTTCAGAGTCTGTCTCAGTGTGTCTCTCAGAGTGTCTCTCAGAGTCTGTCTCAGTGTGTCTTTCAGAGTCTGTCTCAGTGTGTCTCTCAGAGTCTGTCTCAGTGTGTCTCTCAGAGTGTCTCTCAGAGTCTGTCTCAGTGTGTCTCTCAGAGTCTGTCTCAGAGTCTGTCTCAGAGTGTCTCTCAGAGTCTGTCTCAGTGTGTCTCTCAGAGTCTGTCTCAGTGTGTCTTTCAGAGTCTGTCTCAGTGTGTCTCTCAGAGTGTCTCTCAGAGTCTGTCTCAGAGTGTCTCTCAGAGTGTGCTGCTCCTGCAGACCTTGAATCCTGTAGTTGGTGGTGTGAGTAGCCCTGTAAACATGTGGCTGTAAAGCTAAAGCTACGCTGTAGAGCTAAAGAGGTGAATAACTGAGCTGAGATGATTGTGGCTGGGTGGGTATGTGACCAGGCTGGACAGTAATATGGTTTGTAAACTGCTGAGTTGTGCTGAGAGTTGGTTTCACTGGGGGTGAGTGAGTGAGTGAGTGAGTGAGTGAGTGAGTGTCTTTGTGCGTGTGTGTGTGTCTGTCTGTGTGTGTGTGTGTGTGTGTCTGTATGTGTGTGTGTGTGTCTGTGTGTGTCTCTCTCTTGTGTGTGTGTGTGTGTGTGTGTCTGTCTCGTGTGTGTGTCTGTATGTATGTGTGTGTGTGTCTGTATGTATGTGTGTGTGTGTGTCTGTGTGTGTGTCTCTCTCTTGTGTGTGTGTGTGTGTGTGTGTGTGTCTGTGTGTGTGTCTCTCTCTTGTGTGTGTGTGTGTGTGTGTGTGTGTGTCTGTCTCGTGTGTGTGTGTGTGTGTGTGTGTGTGTGTGTGTGTGTGTGTCTGTCTCTGTGTGTGTGTGTGTGAGGTGGTCCCAGCAGTGCTGCTGTTAGGAAGCTGTTTACCCTCTATATCTGTCTTCGCTGACGTCTGCTCTCTCAACAATGTCATCCAATTTCCTGTTTTTCACTTCACTGGAAAGCCACCGCTGCAGCGTATACCACCGTCCGCAGTGTGAGTGTGAGTGTGAGAGCGTGTGTGAGGGATGTATAGGAGCGGATGCAGTAGAAAGACAGGATGCAGGGTGTAAGTGTGTAGAGCAGTGGAGTCGCTCACTTCTGCATCTGAATCTGATTCCGGATCCGATTCTGAATCAAAGTCTAGTTCTGAGTATGAGTCTGAATCTGATTCTGAATCAAGGTCGGGTTTTCTGAGGCTGTTCCTGAGTCTGATTCTTATACTACTTTGAGTTCTGATTCTGAGTTTCTGAGAGATTCTAAGTCAAGGTCTGGTTCTGATTCTGAATCTGTTTCTGAATCTGATATTTGAATCTGTTTCTAATTAAGAGTCTGAATCGGTTCTGAATCTTATTGTGATTCCGAGTCTGAACCTGATTTTGATTCTAGTCCTTATTCTGTTATGACTCCAGTTCCTAGTCTGGTTCTGAGTTTGACTGATGAATCGATTTGGTTATGATTCTTTAGGAAGTGATTCACGGAGCTTCACTGTGATTCAGTTCAGTTGTTTGGTCGGGTATCTACCAGGTTAACAGGAGTATACCCCCTACCAGTGGTCAGAGATGTAGCTGGTTCTGAGGTGGTTCTCTCTTTGGAGGAGAACTGTGACGTGTGTACGGAGGTGCAGGAGTCTGAGGAGCTGCTTTGAGGGTCTGATGGAGCATCCAGGTGTTTTTCCGTGCTGCTCCGTCAGGCTGCTCCTTCCTGGAATGCTGTTCTCTGTGTTGCTGTAATTTCTAGCGTGACTGTTATTCATCACTGCTGAGCTTCTGGATCTGCTCACTCTGGGCTCCAGGATCTGCTCTGTTCCTCCAAAGACAGAACCCAGTGCTCCGGTGGGGGTGTCGCTGTTCCAGACAGTGTGTGCATTTGGATATTACCTGTAGTGAGATGTGGACTTTTGGCTTGTAAGTGCAGCCACCTCGATACACTTCAAACTCGTATGTGTTCAGACTATAGAAATTATGACTGATCTACAGTATATCATTTCACAGACCCCACACCACTGTAAACAGTGTACCTGAACGTCTACAGGTAAGCTGTAAAGAGTGTCGCCCAGAGTGTGAAACACTCCAGAACTGTTCAAAGTGGTGGTGAAGGTAGGGAGAGAGCAGTAGGGATAAAAGAGCTGCGGTATCTCTCCTTAACACTGAAGGAGCTGCCCAGTGCTGCAGCTGTCTCTTGTAGTGGGTGAGAGGTGTTCTCCATTATGGATGCCAGCTTGGTCAACATCCTCCTCTCCTGAACTACTTCCACTGGGTCCAGTGCAGCCCAGAACAGAACCTGCCTTCCTGATCAGCTTGTCCAGTTTCTTCCTATCTGCAGTCATGATGCCAGGACCCTGTGGTGCCCCCGTGCTGCAGAGTATTGTGTCTGACACACGGTCCTTAATTCTCACATACCGTGGCCTGTTTGTGAGAGAGTCCATAATCCAGGTGATGAGATGGTGATCCACCCCTGCGCTCTCCAGCCTGCTCCCCAGTAGAGTGGGCCTGATGGTGTTGGAAGCACTAGATCAAAGAACATGGTTCTAACAGTGCCTCCTGCCTTTTCAAGATGAGCAAAGAGTCTGTGGAGAAGGTAGATGATTGCATCCTCCACCCCAGTGCTTGGCTGGTAGGCGAACTGCAGAGGATCCATAGTTGATCCACCAGTGAATGAAGATGGGTGAGAACAAGTCTTTCCAAAGCCTTCATCAGGTGAGAGGTCAGCGCCACTGGTCTGTAGCCATTAAGGTCACTTTGGAATAGGTACTACACATCATGTTTTCCAGAGCACCAGCACTCTCTCCTGTTTCAGCCTGATGACCTGAGACCCAGAGCAGATGGAACGTGTAGCTGAAAGAGTTCTGAACATAGACATGAGATCAGTTCCATAATCAATCAGGTTTTGGATTTTGATCTCCGCTCTGTATGATCAGGTTTCAGCTGTGCTCTGATACACTAACACCGTACACAGCACCATCACAGCACAGCGTTAATATCTCCTATACCCCTCTACATACTTGTGTATGTGTTTGAGAGTGAGTGAGTGAGTATGTACATGTGTTTGTGCCTGTCTGTGCGCGTGTGTGTGTGTGTGCCTGTGCCTGTGTGTGTTTGTGTGTGTGTATACGTGTGTGTTTGTGCGCCTGTGTGTGTGTATATGTGTGTGTTTGCGAGCCTTTGTGTGTCTGTGTGTGTTTGTGTAAGTGTGTGTTTGTATGTGTGTACGTGTGTGTGTGTGTGTGTGTGTGTGTGTGTGTAAGTGTGTGTTTGTACGTGTGTGTACACGTGTGTGTGTGTTTGTACGTGTCTGTGTGTGTGTCTGTGCCTGTGTGTGTGCATGTGCCTGTGTGTGTGTGTGTGCGTGCATGTGCCTGTGTGTGTGTGTGTGTGTGTGTGTGTGTGTGTGTGTGTGTGTGTGCACGCACGCCCATCTTCAGGTGTTAGTCCAGTTGGAGCTGGGTGAGTCTGAATGGTGGGACTGGTCTGACCGTGTTTCTGCTCTTCTCCCTCAGAGCTCCCTGACCGAGGTGCAGTTCGGACCAATGAAGTTATATGAAGATCAGCTTCAGGTAACACACCTGTCTCCACGTTCATTGTATCTCTGTGTAATCTGCAGACTGTCTGACCTTCAGCTCCTCTATGTCTGCATCAGAGTCAGCTCTGAACTCAGCTCAGTAGTGTATCAGAGGTGTATATATACTGAACCATCATATTAGCACCGCGTCTTCGCTCCCATCATCTACTTTATTATTTATTTCGTTATTAATTATAAATTAAGTTAAATATTGTTTTTTTCCTGAACCTCATTTTCTCAAGTTCTTATGTGTAATTAATCCATTCAGATATAAACAGAGTCACCCCAGAGGGGTTTGGTGTGAAATACTCGGTTCTAGATAAGGTCAGAACTGTTCTCAGTGGTGGTGAAAGGAACCAGAGCTCCCTGACAGGAAGTTACTCCCTGGTGGTTACGCTGCCTGATGAGATGCTCTCCTGGATGTGGTTCTGTATGAACGCTGTGTTTCGGGCCGGTTATGTTTATTATGACCTGTGATGAGCTGACCAGTTCTCTGAGCTCTGCTGAAACGTTCTGTCTGTTCTTCTGTTCTCACCGTGAGTGTGAGCGCATGATCGGCTCCGTCATGAAGTCTGAGTGTGTGTGTGTGTGTGTGTGTGTGTGTGTGTGAGACTCATAGCTCTGAGCTGTTCCCACTTACACATGAGTAGAAAGAGAGAGAGAGAGAGAGAGAGACAGAATGAAGTGATAGAGAGCGAGAATAAACAAAGGGTGAAGAGAGAGAAAGAGATGGAGAGAGAAAGAGAGAGCGTAAGGATGAGAGAGGGAGAATGGAGGGAAGGAGGGAGAGTAATGAAGTGAAAGAGAGAGAGAGAGAGAGGAGAGGAGAGGAGAGGAGAGGAGAGAGACAGACAGACAGACAGACAGACAGATAGAGGGGAGAGAGAAAGGCCTCTTGTGCTGCTCGCTGCTGATTGGCCGCGAGGCTGGCCTGTGATTGGTTGTTCTGTGTTGTCTCTTTCAGGTACTGTTAGTGTTTGCCAAAGAGGACAGCCAGAGCAGCGGGTTCTGCTGGGCATGTGAGCGGGCCAACTTCAGGGTGACCGTGGCTCGCACGCCCGAGTCGGCGCTCCACAGCTTTCTGGAGAAACACCATGACCTCATCATCATCGACCATAGACATTCCAGGAACTTCGACGCTGAAGCACTCTGCCGGTACCAGCGATAGAACCCGACTCACTCTACATACACCCCTCTTTCTCTCTCCCTCACTCATTCTCCC
>JAVGWN010000343.1:0-14672 GCA_034552555.1 Semaprochilodus insignis
GAGAACGCTGGGGAGGAAAGCAAATACGCTCCTGCCATCGCTTCGGTGATCATTAACATTTATCCCAGCACATAGCTGAACGTTTACTTATTTATTAGTGGGGTTTTTAGGCCTGTGGTGTTGATCACTGTGCAAAGGCTGCGCAAAGGTGTTAGGTGTTGGGCCGGCGTCTTCCCGTCTCCCGGGAGGCGCAATACTGTGGTTTCTGATCAATAGAGCTATAATACGTGTGCTCTCTCATTTACAGCGGGGAGACATTAGAGGTCATTGATTAGCACTTTTAGCTTCAGGCCCGCTTGCTATACGAGCAGAAAGTCAATGTAACGCTCGCTTAAAATGAGTGGCTCGGTATGCAGTAACAACACAGCGGGCGGCTCTCCGAGACAATCAAACTGACTGGCAGAGTCCCGCGTTTGCCTTTGAGCCGCGCGTAGAATTAGCTTTTGCTTTTTACTTTTGAACTCTCAAGTGCTGGTTTAACCGTCGAACTCCAGGCTTATTACTCAAGACCTATTGTTCAGTATCTGCTAGGAATTATTCTCTAACTCTTGTAGTTACACAGTTATGTGCAAAGTGGGGAATGGAAAACGGGGCCTGCATACGGACACCAACTGTTGAATGGACACCGATTTCTTTATACTGGTTGGGATGGGAACCAGAGGTCACAATGGTACACTCATCTTCAAAGGAATAGATGCATAAATAGTTGCTCCCAGAAGGAATCAACCGACAGGAATGAAACTTGGGGGTGTAGGTTTGACATCGTGAGACATGCACCGCAGGACTACATACATGCGGACCGTTACAACGACTGCCCTTAACACCACGTCACTGTCGCCAAAGACTGCAATGGTGTCATGCCAGACTGTCATGGAGTGACGAGTCCCGCTTTTGTCTTGGTGGAGACGACCAACGAATCCGTTTGTGGAGGCACCGTGGTCAGCGCCAAGATGAACGGTTTGTTGTCATACTGTTGGATATCAGTGTGTTTTGTAAACAAGTGTGTATACGTTTACCATGTGGGGAACAGCTGCATTACCAGAACAGAACTTAATGCATTTACGACAGGACGGAGTCCCTGGGAGAATGCTGCCTTCAGGCTTCTAAAGGTCATAGGTCAGACATCAGTTGGAGGAGAGATAACCAGATAAGGACACACCCTCTTTGTACCTTAAGGGAAACAGTGTATAAAACCTCTGGGACTAGGTTCTGTCTTTGGACTGAGTTGGACTGGATTGGACTGTCTTTGGACAGGAGCTGTGAGAGAACTGCTATCGCCTTGAAATAAACTACTCCAACATCTCCAGCCTTCAGTCTCCTGACTCTACCCCTTTGTGCAAGCAGGAAAAGAAACAACAATACGTCACACGGCCAGAAGGCCTGGTGTCACTCCACCTCCACCCCTACCGCACAATCTGCAGGAACTATGTGAGAATATTCAAGCTGCATGGGATGGATTATCACAGGACACCATTAGGAACCTCTGGAACTCCACGCCGAGACATCTGTCTTGTGGTGGCCTTACTGAGAGACACTACTTCTGTATGTGTAGCTCAAGAAATATTGCCCATATCAGTCTAAATTGATCATCATTTATTGTTCCTGGTAACCTTTATCTTCCTCCCCAATGACACTGCAATCCCACACCGCCTTCTGGGTGCAGCTGTTCTTTTGATGAGTGTATCTACATAAAGTCTGTTTAAATGTAGCTCCATGCCATCTACAGATAATGCATCATTTATCATTTACTACTGCTGCTACCACTCCTACCACCACTACCACACTACCACCACCACCACCACTACTGCTGCTGCTGCTACCACTCCTACCACCACTACCACACTACCACCACCACTACTGCTGCTACTACTACTGCTATTACTACTACTCCTACTACCACTACCACACTACCACTGCCACTAAGACTGCTATTACTACTACTATCACACTACTACCACCATTACTACTACTGTTGCTACTACTACTACCACCACTACTACTGTTGCTACTACTACTACCACCACCACTACCAAACTACCACCACTACTGCTGCTGCTGCTGCTGCTACTACCACCACTGCCACACTACCACCACTACTGCTGCTGCTACTACTACCACCACTACCACACTACCACCACCACTACTACTACTGCTACTACTACTACCACCACCACTACCACATTACCACCACTACTACTGCTGCTACTGCTACTACTACCACCACTACCACACCACCACCACTACTACTGCTGCTACTACTACTACCACCACTATCACACCACCACCACCACCGCTACTACTGCTGCTGCTACTACTACCACCACTACCACACTACCACCACTACTACTACTGCTACTACTACTACCACCATCACACCACCACCACTGCTGCTGCTACTACTACCACCACTACCACACTACCATCACTTCTGCTGCTGCTGCTGCTACTAGTACCACCACTACCACACCACCACCACTACTACCACTGCTACTACTACTACTACTACCACCACTATCACACCACCACCACCACCACTACTACTGCTGCTATTACTATTACTGTAGTAGCTACCGTAGTAGTAGGACTACAACGTGCTCCTATATGGTCAGTGGAGCTGATTATTTCTGAAGCATAAAATACTCCCCAGATGTAATCTTCTGGTCATCGTATAAACACAGTCCAGTGATGATGCATTTTGTATATGGTTTAATTCGTCTTTGCTGGCCTGTTATCATTGTTATCATTGAGATGTCAAGTTTATTATGCTACCCTTAAGCCTGCGTGTTTGGTTTGGTTCTGTGATCATGGCGATCCTGTGTTGTGTGTGCATTGTGCGTGCGGACGGATGGCATTAGAGTAACCTTTGCTTTTTCCTATTAGTCCACTGGCAATAACATGCTCAGACGATGGCTCTACAAAGCATTTTCAAAGGCCATCTAATGGCTTCTGCCTGCTGCTGAAATATGTCATTAATGTCTGTGGCGATTATTAGGCTTGTCAGAACTCGGGCTTTGTGCTGCTCTGCCTGTGGATAAAAAGGCTGGAGCGAGGGAGGGAGTGATGGCGAGAGAGGGGAAGAGAGAGAATGCATCTCTGAAATCTAAAGAGCTCTGATAGACAGTGATGGTTTTGTTGTTTAGTGTGACGCACATTAAAGCGATAGTTTGGCAAATAATCAGATTTTGCAGTTCCACCTCTTTCTCCAAATGCGGTCAGAAAGCCAAGACATGTTTGCTTCTTTGGGTTTAGCAATTAGAGCTAGACAGCTAATGTATGGACACATTTTGGTTTGGGCTAAATTATTTTAATAGTATTTGAGCAAGAATTGTATTATGAGATGCAAGCAGGCTGCACATCTCTGCTAAAAGGGATGGAGTGTAAGGGAGTACTCTCCCCTCTTCTCTCTCTCTCTCCCCTCTTCTCTCTCTCTCTCTCCTCTTCTGTCTCTCTCTCTCTCTCTCTCTCCTCTTCTCTCTCTCTCTCTCTCTCCTCTTCTCTCTCTCTCTCTCTCTCTCTCTCCTCTTCTGTCTGTCTGTCTCTCTCTCTCTCTCTCTCTCTCTCTCTCTCTCGTGCATACCCCAGTTTTACAACACTGTGAAATCGCAGCCAGTGTGGCGTGAGGACCTCTTTATGACTGCAGCATGTGTGTCCAAATCTGGCCCACTTTCACCGTTTTCATTTGGCCCGCTTGCCAGATGGGTTGACGGTGCTTGGGTGGACTGCTCCCGGTAGCAAGATGTGGGCCACTTATGCACCACACTAGGCAACTCTGCTGTATCTGTGACAGAAGTGGACCAGATCAGCTTTGGGACAGGTGGGCCAACTGCATGTTGTAAATATGTGGGCCAGTATATATAATGTGGGCCAGTATAGATATATGATGTGAATATTACCCAGTACTGCACTCTGAATGTTGGGGTACCGAGAGTTAGAACGTTAGAACATTTTGTTTATCTTCTTAACTCGTGAAGTCTCAGTGAATTCATTTCCTGCTTTCTTTTTTCACCATTTGCCTCCCGCTTCACATTTGACTGCGGATCGCCTCAGAAGATTGCGATTAGACAGTTGTGCAATAATCGTGACAGGCCTAATCTAAATTTACACTAATCTGGATTTACACTGTTTTGCAGCCCAAATGTCGTCAGACAAAACATTTTTGGCACCTTTTGCTTCTTTAGGTTAGCACTGAAGCTACAAGGCAAACGTAGCCATTTCCATACCTGTATCCCCAAAACTTTTTGCAGCTCCCTCAAAACTGCATCCAGGTCTTATTAAGGTTGCACAGACTTCTCAGGGTGGTTCAGGACACAGTAGGACGTCCTGTGGACTGTAAAACTGAAGAAATATATCATCGCTGTCCAATGAAAACCATGTATCTCCAATTTGGTGGATTTTTATTTTTTGGCATCATTTGGTCACATGAGGTGCTGTTTACATTGGGTGGACATTTCATAAAAAAAAAAAAAAAAAAAAAATCCAAAACATGCTTGGAAAAACGTCTGGTTCCATTGACTTACACTCAAATTCAATCAGGTTTTTGCCCTCTCCTGTACAGTTGCCATTTTGGAGATACTTGTTTTTCTTTGGGCAGCGACGATATATTGGCATGTCTGAGTGACCCTGATGAAGACCTGGACGCTGTTTGAGCGGGTTGAGAGAGGTTGAGGGGATGTGTTTATGGGACGGATTTGGGTGACTATTGACTTCTAGTGTTTGCTAGCAACAGTTTGCCTCCAAACTCCAGCTCTAAGCCAAAGAAGCAAAGTCTGGGCACCAGACATGCCTGGGCTGATCAAGCACATCTGGGTTAAGTGGGGAAAATGATTTTATATCGAGGCGTTCTTCACATTAACCACACTGGAGCAGTGAGAGTACAGGGACAGGACGGGACAGTAGTTGCTGTAAATGGAGCATAATTAGGGCTTTAGCTCCTTTTCTCCACCTTTGTCCCCTGTAGGGTCACCATAAGCGCCTTTGAAGAAGGTGTTCCGGTGTTTTATGTGAACTAAATCGTGCGTAAGATCATCATCTCTGCCAGCGTCCCCTTGGTGTCCTCTTAACGTCGGCCCTCCTGTTGCCCTGCTCTCGTCCTTCTCCACGACTCCTTTCCTTGCGTAAGCGGTGGCCTTCGCTGCTGAGGATGCCTGGCACTGCCACTTTATGCAGGCTGCATGTTTCAGTTCGGAGTGCTCCATCAACTGTCACAGTCTGTGTTTGCCAGGCCGCCATCGCCGTGACAGGAATTTCACACCCCTCGACGACGCAGGACAAGAGAGATGCCCTAGCAGATAGCACAGGCTCCTTGTGCAGTAAATTGCAGCTGTGGTAATTCTGTACTCGGCTTTGACTTTCCTTCCTCTCTCTCTTCTTTCCTCCTCCGTTTAAGCATTGGTGCTATTTTGGTGGGATCATTTTTCTTGTTGGTTCCTTTGCTCTCCGGCAAAATTGGTGACGGAAGCTATAAAAGGGGGGATGTTTAAGGAAACGCTAATAGGCTTAACGTTGGGGGGAAAAAAAGATGAGTGCTGCTGAAGAGAGGGGGCCGAAGAGAGAGAGAGAGAGAGAGAGAGAGAGAGAGGGAGAGAGAGAGTGCGGCTCCAAATCAGCCAATCCCAGGGCGCCTCTCTTTTCACGCCCTATAAAAGTCGACATGGCACACCACAGCATGTTTTTCTCCGGCTCCAGCGCTGCCCCTGGTGGAGGAAGCGTGCATATGCTCGGCCCACAGGCGGTGAGAAGAGCAGATATGGACATGGACAGAGGGAGAGAGCGATTTTGCCTTACTGGCAATCACATGTGGCGTGGGGTGCAGGGTGCTGGGAGAAGACAGGTGGCACAGATTCCACTCCCTGGAGGATTTACCAGTGAAGAGGGAGGAAAAAAAAGTCCTGCGTTTTCCACTTAACACTCAGAAATCAAGAGATACACATTACTGTAGGGGTTTCTATGGTATGTGAATATATTACTGGGGCCGCATTTAACAAGCTTCGAATACTCGCTGGGGTCCCCAAGAATAGTCATTCTCAAAACCACCTGGGGCGGGGTGGGGGGCAAACTTAATGATAATAAACGTAATAATAATAATAATAATAATAATAATATTTTTATATAGCATCTTTCATACCGTTAGCAGCTCAAAGTGCTTTACAGACAGTTGACATCAGTAATGGGGGGGATACTACTAGTAATAATATATGTATGTGTGTATATATTTATATATGTATGTATATATACACACACACACACACACACACACACATATATATATATATATATATATACACATATATTTAAACAATGCACCCACGTACATATATGTAGCATAAAGACAGTAATAAGCATTATTAAATAGCTAGGTACATAGCAATTCATCATTAATGCATGGTAGTAATAAAGACTAATATTATAGACTTTATAAGTAGTTTATAAGCCTTACTAAATGCTTTGGTGATGCCTGTAATGATAACTGATGATAGTAATGATAACTGTGTGACTCAACACCAGAGACAATAACAAGTAAGCACTAATGAACAGTTTACTGGAGTACTGGAGTCGGCTCAGGGAATCCAACCAGCGACCCTCTGGTCACAAGGCTAGTTTCATAACCCCCTTTAATGTGTTCAATTCAGTTTTAAGCTCTCTCTCCTCTCTCTCTCTTCTCTCTCTCCTCTCTCTCTCTCTCTCTCTCGCGTACATACCCCAATTTTACAACACTATAAAATCGCAGCCAATGTGGCGTGAGGAGCTCTTTGTGAATGCAGCAGATCTGGCCCACGTTTGCCATTTTCATTTGCCCCGCTTGCCAGATGGGTTGACGGCGCTTGGGTGGACCGCTCCCGGTACCAAGATGTGGGCCACATATGCACCACATTAGGGCCACGCCTCGGCCCAAACTAGGCAACTCTCCTGTAAGCACCAGTGAACAGTTTACTGGAGTCAGTTTACTTGTGATCATTTTAAATCAAATCTTAATGAACACCTTCAAAGCACAGAGTTGACCAAGTACACATCAAATTCATATGTTTGTAATTGGTTATGTGATGTTTATTAAACCCTGTTGTGCACATATAAAGTGGTTCTTAAGAGCCATATGCAGACAACTATACAATAAGGGTCACAAAGAACATTAAATAATTATTAATAATACTGAATTAATACATTTAAAATGAATGGATGAAATTAGCCCTGTACTGCAGAAGCCCTGTACTGCAGAGCAACGTACGGGATGTGTAATAAGATGTACAGATTGAGCACACTGTACAGAGAATGCAGAATGCTGTGGAAGGTGTAAGTTCAGAGCTAGAAGGATTTGAATGATATTCCTGACTAATACTGTGACTGTGGTTTAAACAGTGATCCTGTTCTATGAACTGAGGTTCTTGGTTTGCCAAGAACACCAGAACATCCACATCATTTTCTGGCTTGAGGCTTGGCCCCTGAATCCTTCAGTGTGCCAGACTGCCAGCAAGTTGCTGTGATGTCCCAACACTTGGAGGTTTGGTCTAACGTATCTACCGGCAGATCATAATTTCTGGTTCTTAGGTTGAATTTACCCACTTAAAACTTGAGGCAACATCTCAGGTAGATAATGTGGGGTATCATTTAAAACAACTGCAGCTGTTGTGTTGTGAAAATTGCGCTCTCTTAAATCACAATGTTGCTATAAAAAACAGTGAAGCTTTCCACTTAAGAAGCTTTGTAAAATATTGTAACCTGAACTAGAGCACTGAAATAATATATATATATAGATAGATAGATAGATAGATAGATAGATAGATATAGTCACACACTCGCACACACATATAAGACTAATAAGAGAATTACAAACATCTATATATTAATAATAAATACTGATTTTATACTGCATGTTTGTTTAAATGTTTTTAAATATTTTCCACACCTGCGGTCTGTGTGGAAGGTCAGTGTTAATAGTAGTCATCCAGTGCCTGGTTCGGCTCATCAGTAGTAACTAGTAAGTAATTATTAATTTAGTAATTATAGTCATCATTTATTGTGAAGTATATTTATATCTGCTGTTGGATCAAAGCTATGTGTATATATATGGTATATAAAATAATATGATAAAAATATTTATTGTCAAATCTCCATTTTTTGTGTCTTTTCAGACATCATTGACAGTCATTTTAAATTGTTTGTATATTTTATGATCAAAGGAAATGGCCAACAATTACTTGGACAAAATTCTGGCTCCATTGACCTACATTAAAAGTCATTTGTATGTGAGTTGTTTGTGAGTTTTGGATATAGAAGGTTTTAGTTATGTAGCTATTGTCTCATTTGTCCTATACAATTCCTTATTTGTCTCAATCTGAGTCGCGTCAAAGGCGACCGGTATTGTAAGGGTTAAAAAGCAGAATCATGGCGGATGGCGGAGTGGAGCTGCTGCAGCCGGGCTGAGAGTGCAGGCTGAGATCATTACAGTTATTACCGCCTCTCTCCTCTCTCATTAGCTCAGCCTTCCTCCTCATCTCCTCTTCGCCATCAAAAGCCTGTTTGGGCTGAGGACGAGAGCGCCACATGTTTGGTATCCGCCGAAATAAAGTGTCTCCTCATCGCCTTCGTAATTAGCTCCTAGCTGTCACATCCTGTTGGCTGGAGCGAGGCAGGGAAAATGAGGCTTTGTGCGCATGAAGTACGGCCCGAGCGTTCCTGCGACAGCGGCGGGGCACAAACAGTGGCGGCATATTAAACGGCCACAGGACAACCTTCAAATCCCCCACCCACTGCATAGGGGGATTAGCAGCAAATCCTGCCTGACAAAAAAAGTGTTTACTCCCCCCAAGAACAAGCTCTCAGGAAGATCACCCTGAACTAACCTGGTGAACAAGCTCCAGGAACAAAACCTGACTTTTATTAATAATCCATCAGTTATTTTAATTTATCAAGAAATGGAGCATTAAGCAATTTAATGGCTGGACTAAATGCTGTATTAGAAAAAAATAAACTGGGGGAATATGGAACGGAAACAATGGGAGCATCTTCTGCAACGTTTAATACACACACTGCGCAAATGCTGTAACGCTGGTATCTTGGCAAGCAAAATTATTTTATCTAGTTGATACATCTTACATTTTTCATTTTAAGATTAATTTCATTTTAAGATTCATTGAATCTTAGTTAATTTTTAGTTTTAAGATTATTTAACTAATTTCCAGACTTTTTCTTTTACTTGATATATGCATTTTTCACTATTTTCACTATACTGGCAGATCATATGGCTTGTTTCAGGCACAATAGACAAAATGATCTGCCAGTATAGTGACAAATATTTGCATAATAAAATCCCCTAAAAAAAAAAAAAGTCTGGAAATAAGTTAAATAATCTTAGCTTAGCTTGCAACAGCCTCAAAATTGGAAATATAAGATATATCAGTTGGATAAAAGAATTTTTTCATTGCTTTTTTTGCAGTTTATTTATTTATTTATTTAGCTAAATTTAACATACTAGAAAAAATAATGCGACATAAACTGTATGGAACACTTAATATTGTGCGTCTTATTTTTGTTCCTGTAAGGTAAACTACAATAGGGTAAATTATATGGTCACCTTAATAAATATGTATGTAATGTTAGATAAAAATACATAAATAAATGGAAAAATTATGCACTAACATTTGGAGAAATGTGTCTATGTAGAAATGTATACTTGTTCTCTGTAGAGAAGATGTGTAATTTGAAACACTGCTGTTGAAATTTGTACAAACAACTGTAACTTGTTATGTACAATAATTCAGATTAGATAGATTCGATTTTATTCCAACAACTTTTGGATAATTTCTGTTATTCTATTGATCAGGAAATATTCACACGATATGAAGGGTAGCTGCTGATCTCAAATGATGTAGAAAAAAAAAAAAAAAAGTTACATGGTTTTGATATAACAGTGATATTGCTGTTGTTGGAATAAAACCTCATATGGACAAAATGCTGACTTCACAGGAGAAGGAAAATCATATTTCATATTTTAAGTCAAGCCAAGTAAAGTATTTCTCTTAGTCCTTCCATCATGAAATTCACATAAAATGTGAATATATATATATAGTATCTTTTGTCCTAATACTCATATATATACGTATGTGTGTGTGTGTCTTTGTGTATGTATGCACACAAGTATCTTGTGTCCTAATACTCACACTCATCTTGATATTGTTTACCATCATATGTAGTATTAAAATGAGCCTTAGCGTGTACAGTAACCCAGTTAAGTGCACTTAGCCTTAACATAAATCTGCCTGTTAATAGTTTTGCCCTTGAGCAGACATTGACTTTCATCCAGAACTATTTCAGGAATGAAGTAAAATCAACTCCGCCTTCCATATGATCAGGATAGGCTTTATATATTCCCCAGTAACACATTTCCACCCTTTATTAGTCTCATTATTCTGACTAATTCACTGCTGCTGACGTTCTCACTGCAGAGTTCAGTCAGAGTTTTGGAAGGGAACGCATATCAGTTCTTTCTTTCCAAATGCTCCAATAAAAGTGGGAGTATGGAGCCGGAAATGTTCTTGAGTGAGAGTTGAAAGGTCTCGATATTTAAATATCATGCTCAGATATATAAAGTGTGGGGTGTATGATGCGATGGCATGTGGTGGAGTGACTTATCAGCAGTACCCGTCCCCAAATAAAGCCCAAGTGTGGTTTAGGTTTACGCTGATATGAATGTGGTTAGATTCCTAATACAGACAGTAAATGTGAGTGTGTGTTAACTAAGGTGTATAACAAACATGTAATTGAGTTAAAGTGCTGTAACAAATCTTCTAAAGTAAGTAAATATAGTAACTTTAAACATAGTAGCAAAGTGCAGTTCCTCAGGTATTCCCCTCCCCTGTAAATGGGTGTGTCTGTCTGTCTGGTTCTTACTGTTTTAAACCATGTAATGGAGTTCATTCAAGTTACTGTGACAGGCCTAAAGCAAATACTGCAGAATGTGTACATATGCACGCACGCAAACACCCACCGCAGGCGGCGTCACCCTAATTAGGTATATGAGGCTTTTGTGGTTTGAATGATGATTTGAGTCAGATGACTTCTTCCCCATGCAGGGCCGTTCTCAGCACAAAAGCGAGTCTTTTGTTGGGGTGAGGGGTTAAGGGAGCTCATTTCACGGCACTTTATTTGCTCCGGTCCCAAAGGGATGTCCCTCTGTGAACGCTATCAACTCCACCAGCTGGCACCGGGGCAGCGACAGCTCAAAGATCTCTGTAAAACTGACGTCCCATTCAATCACAATTTAAGACAAATGAGGGGACGGCGTGCGAGGGGACAGGGGGTTTGTTCTGCTTCTTTTGTTGTTTGTTTGATTTTTTTAAACTTTATTTAAAGGAATGATCTTTAGTGTGGGGGGTGAATGGATTAAAGGAAATCAAACAANCACAATTTAGGTAAGATACATAAATTTACTTTTACATGCTTTGAATATGGTATTTGACATAATATGGTAAATGGCCATATTATAATGTGTTTAATATTGACTTAAACTGTATTTATACTGCTTTGAAATTATACTGACTTATACTGCTAAGAAATTTGCTGCTTCTGGTTGAACTGTAATGGTTGTTTATTGTATTATAGTTACCTTGTGTGTTTAAGGTGGTAGTAACTTCAGGCTCCTGCAGATGGCGCTGCACGAGGATGATGGGGCTGTAAATACCTGCAGGGTGTGAGTGACAGGATTCATAGATTGAGAGGAGGTGCTACAGTGCAGTGAATGTCTCGTTCCATGTGTGGAAAATGGCTCCAGAGCAGATGTTAATGATTGGCTAAAAGGAGTGACTGCATTTGGGCGTGCCAAAGACCATAGTGTGAAGGAAGTAGCTGAATCTGCAGGTGTATGGAAGCGTATGGACATATGGGTCTACCAGCAGTGGCTAAAATCCCAGTCTACAGGGAATTCTCCTCGGAATTGGGCCAGGGAAGGCGTCCACCAAATCTGGCCCAACTGAGCAATTCTCTGATGTAAGAGTGTCTGAACATTGATGTGGCCTACATCCAGGAACTTCTCTAGTCTATTACAAATCCAATCACAGCTGTTAGGTAGTACATGCTAATAGGTACATTTCAGTCACAGATGACTTTTTTTTTTTTGGTCTGGTGGGCTTATTTTATGGGGTCTTGTAGGTATTGCTCCTGGAGGGACACTGTGTCATTCCATATGTGGTTTAGATGACAGTAAAGTTCTTCTTGATCTTGGAACCTTCATCAAACCTTAAAAAAACATTTGTGTCTATGTGTGTTGTGCAGGTCCACAGACGCTCAGCTGAGAAGCTCAGGGACCTGTGCTGTGCTAACCGTGGCACCTTCATTAAGGTAGGACAGCACCTGGGTGCCCTGGACTACCTCCTGCCTGAAGAGTACACCAGCACCCTGAAGGTCCTGCACAGTAGAGCACCTCAGAGCAGCATGGAGGAGATCCAGCAGGTCATCAGAGAGGACCTGGGCAAGGAGGTCAGCAGCTTTGCTTCTACATTGAAGTTGTTTTTTGACCAAAAATCGTGTTCACACATATTCACACAATTTCCCATTGTCCCAAACCGTATTGGACCCGAATTAATGTCCGAATTCTGCTTCTTCAGTGTTGCAATGGAGCTACAAGGCTAATGTCGCTAGCAAGTTAGGAAAGCCTGTACAATTCCTGCATGCTTAACTCATGACACACTTGCCTTAAACAGTATCGGGTTGTTAGATTATATGTAATATACAGTTGTATGTGGATTATGACACTGTATCTATAAAAACGAACAGGTATTTAGGCTCAGAGTTAGACGCTACTACTGTAATTAGCTGTGTGGTGGGCATTTGTCCATTTTAATAGAGAACAGAATGACACAGTGTCCGAAACCAGCGTTGGCTTACTCGTGGGCTGCAAGTTTCCATTACAAGGCATCACCTTCTTTACAAGCTCCAGACATAATACATGTCTTGATTGATTGACTACTGGGTTAAACTGAAAATCAGATTTTGGCCAGAATTATGGCTTTAAAAGGTTTGGTGGGCATTTGTTCACACTGATTGACAAATAAATAAGCACTGATTCACTAAACGAATTCTTCTCTCTACACTTATGAAAGTACCTATGGCCCTCCATAGAACAAGACATTGATTATAATAATTGGAATTTTTAATAGTCCAATATAAGCATACCCCACTGGCCATTTATAGCCCTGCATAGTAATCCTTATTGTACACTGTATTTCCTTCTGCCCTTCAAATATCCCGGTATAGAAATGCCTAATTAATTAATTCATTCATTCATCTCTACACTTATGAAAGTTAGCCTTAATTTTTATTTCTCAAGTTAATTTCTTCTTTTACTTTTTTATTTTTGGTCCATATTGTGTCATAACTTCACATGATAATACCTATGGCCCTCCATAGAACAAGACACTGTAATTTTAAATAGTCCAATATAGGCATACCTCCCCCCGACAGCCTTAGATAATAATGGCCACTGGCCACTTATAGCCCTGCATACTAATCCTTATTGTACATTGTATTTCCTTTTGCCCTTCAAATATCCAGTATGGTAATGCCTATACTGATACATATATGGAAGTTAGCCTTAATTATTATTTCTCAAGTTTTTAGTTCTTCGTTAACTTCTTTTCCCATGTTTCACCTTCGTGATGTAAAGCATGCACCTCTCAAACATCAGCGCAGACCTCAAATCAGAGAGGGATGGCATCAGGTCCTATCTCTGCAATCGTCTGGCTGGCCTGGTACACTAGGGTTAATGTTATCTGAGGAGGATTGGAGCGACTGAAGGCCGAGGCTTCCCTTGTCCTCTCCTGTCAGCACTTTTGTTCTTCTTGTCAGAAGTGCTCTCTGAAAGTGCTCTGCTTCAAGAATGTTTTGACAGGCTTTTAAACTTGGGCTCATCGGTTTTGGTGGAGGTAATTGTTCTGTTTCGTCTAGGAAGACACTTTTGGGTCCCCTGTCAGCTTGTGCGCTGACGTTCATGTTCTTGTCTGCTGGCTTGCTCCTCTGTCATCCTATCCTTTCATCTGCATTACAGAATTAGCCCGTGCAGCATATGACCTGTACTGATGCTTAAAGGTCAGACTTTTGCTCTATTGACCTGAGAGGGACCTTTCTGTAGCCCTCCATATAACTCTGTGGCCTCCCATATACAGTAGGTACATAGTACCACCTAATTCCCCGTACAGCCCACCTAATTGCCCTTTATAGTAATTCATAAAGACCCTCATAATCTTTTACAGTGATATCTATAGCCCCATATACCCATATATAGTAATGCCTATAGCACCCATATATTCTTACATAGTAATATCTATTACCCCCATATGTCCCTACATAGTAATGCATATAGCGCACATTATGTCCCTACATGGTAATGTATATAGACCATATATATACCTACATAGTAATGCCTATAGCCTCCATATATCCCTACATAGTAATACTAATAGACCCATATATCTTTTTACAGTAATGTATATACACCCTTATATCAGTGCATAGTAATACACATAGCCTCATACATCTACATACCTGTAGATCCCATATATCAGTACACAGTAATGCCTATACCTCCATATATTTCTACTTAATAATGCATATGTCCCACATTATGTCCCTACATGGTAATGCATATGTCCCACATTATGTCCCTACATGGTAATGCATATGTC
>JAVGWN010000346.1:0-14664 GCA_034552555.1 Semaprochilodus insignis
TTACATTAAAACCTTATTAAATTAATACCAGATTCATTTATATTTAAATCTTATTAAATTAATATCAGATTAATTTATATTAAAATCATATTAAATTAATACCAGATTAACTTACATTAAAACCTTATTAAATTAATACCAGATTAACTTACATTAAAACCTTATTAAATTAATACCAGATTCATTTATATTTAAATCTTATTAAATTAATATCAGATTAATTTATATTAAAATCATATTAAATTAATACCAGATTAATTTATATTAAAACCTTATTAAATTAATACCAGATTCATTTATATTAAAACCTTATTAAATTTATACCAGATTAACTTATATTAAACTTATATTAAATGAATACCAGATTAACTTACATTAAAATCATATTAAATTAATACCAGATGTGTAAAAATGTGTAGAAACAGGTTTAATATCTTACAATAATTCCAAATAAAGGAATATTCTATATATTGACTGGACATATTTTACTTTTATATAGTTTGTTTGGTGTTACTGATGATGAGGATAGTAGAATCAGGTCTGTGGTTTGTTTACATGTTAACTTCTGCATCTGAAATTTAAAATAAATAAAAAGTTACTTAAATAATCTCATGTCTACTTATAATAAAATGAGTCATCAGTTAAAGTATCATGTAAAATTTAGTTTATTTACTAAAAATGAGTTTAAATAGTTAAAGATAATTTATTTAACATGCTGAATCTAGTTCTTTTACTGAAAATTAGTCATCAGTTAACTGACCATCTTAAATCTAGTTCATCATCCTCAGTTAATTCATCATATTGAGTGTAGTTCTTTAACTAAACATGGGTCATTCATTTATCATTTTAAGCTAGGTGAGTCATTAATGAATCGCTAAATTAATGAAATGCTAAATATTCCCACATTCCTGGTCAATATGGGTGTATAGATGATTTCTCCCCCTCTGTTTGAACATTTCTGTCCTGAAATGTAGTCGTCATGACTCAACACTGGAAATATGCCATATAATAACTAATAAAACGAGTAAAATGTAGAAGACAAACCCTGTACCGCCTCCACACTGAACCCGTATATAGACGGGAGTCAAACCTAAACACATTACTGATTCAGCAGGAGCCGTGTGAGCTTACCTTGCTCAGTGTAGCGGGCCGAGGCTGAGAGACCTGGAGGAACCCTTCTGTCCTGCTGAGTGGAGTCATGTTCCGGAGCCTGTCCAGATGTTCCTGAAGTTCCTGTGGTGTCGGGGTGGTCCAGGCTGTGAGCTGAGCTGGGTTGGGTTAGTGAGACTTCATTGAGTCGGCATCTGCAGGAAGCCACAGGTGCTCCTGACAGAATAAAGCCATCTTCTGATTTCACCACCTTCTCCATGCCTCCCATAAGCGCTCCGGCAGTAGAGCAGGTGCTGAAATGCTCTGGAATGCCGTATGATTCCAAGGGATTAGTCAGAGTTACACACAGACGTTACACCACCACAGCTGGTCCAGAGACCATCTCCACCTCTCGACATGTCTGCAGTCAGATTACACAGATTATCTAGACTTGTTTTGGAGTCCTGAATTGTCTGGAGACTCCATGATCTTCCACACCCTTCCACACCCTTCCCTGCACAATCAGAATCAGAATCAGAATCAAGATTTATTGGCCAAATATGTTCACACATACAAGGAATTTGTCCTTGGTTACATTAACTCACAGTGCACAGAGAGTGACCACACACACACACACACACACACATCCTAACACACACACACACACGCACACACACACACACACACATACAAAATACCTTACATACCTATAAACCTGTGAGGTTATGAATGTTGTGTAAGATTATAAAGGCTGTGTGAGGTTATAAAGGCTGTGTGAGGTTATGAATGTTGTGTAAGATTATAAAGGCTGTGTAAGGTTATGAATGCTGTGTAAGGTTATAAAGGCTGTGTGAGGTTATAAAGGCTGTGTGAGGTTATGAATGTTGTGTAAGGTTATAAAGGCTGTGTGAGGTTATGAATGTTGTGTAAGGTTATAAAGGCTGTGTAAGGTTATGAATGCTGTGTAAGGTTCTAAAGGCTGTGTAAGGTTATAAAGCTGTGTAATGTTATAAAGGCTGTGTAAGGTTATAAAGGCTGTGTAAGGTTATGAATGCTGTGTAAGGTTATAAAGGCTGTGTAAGGTTATAAAGGCTGTGTAAGGTTATGAATGCTGTGTAATGTTATAAAGGCTGTGTAAGGTTATAAAGGCTGTGTAAGGTTATGAATGCTGTGTAAGGTTATAAAGGCTGTGTAAGGTTATAAAGGCTGTGTAAGGTTATGAATGCTGTGTAAGGTTATAAAGGCTGTGTAAGGTTATAAAGGCTGTGTAAGGTTATGAATGCTGTGTAAGGTTATAAAGGCTGTGTAAGGTTATAAAGGCTGTGTAAGGTTATGAATGCTGTGTAATGTTATAAAGGCTGTGTAAGGTTATAAAGGCTGTGTAAGGTTATGAATGCTGTGTAAGGTTATAAAGGCTGTGTAAGGTTATAAAGGCTGTGTAAGGTTATGAATGCTGTGTAAGGTTATAAAGGCTGTGTAAGGTTATAAAGGCTGTGTAAGGTCATGAATGTTGTGTAAGGTTATGAATGCTGTGTAAGGTTATAAAGCTGTGTAATGTTATAAAGGCTGTGTAAGGTTATAAAGGCTGTGTAATGTTATAAAGGCTGTGTAAGGTTATAAAGGCTGTGTAAGGTTATGAATGCTGTGTAAGGTTATAAAGGCTGTGTAAGGTTATAAAGGCTGTGTAAGGTTATGAATGCTGTGTAAGGTTATAAAGCTGTGTAAGGTTATAAAGGCTGTTTAAGGGTATAAAGGCTGTGTAAGGTTATAAAATCTGTGTATGGTTATGAATGTTGTGTAAGGTTATAAAGGCTGTGTAAGGTTATGAATGCTGTGTAAGGTTATAAAGGCTGTGTAAGGTTATGAATGCTGTGTAAAGTTATAAAAGCTGTGTGAGGTTATAAAGGCTGTGTAAGGTTATGAATGCTGTGTAAAGTTATAAAGGCTGTGTAAGGTTATTAACGTTGTGGATCGTTATGAACATCATGCATGGTTGTGATCACTGTATATGGTTATGAACACTGTGCATAGTTATGATCATTGTATATGGTTATTAACACTGTGGATCATTACGAACATTATGTATGGTTATGATTACTGTTTATGGTGATGATCACTGTGTATGGCTATGATCACTTTGTATGGTTATGAACACTGTATAGTTATGATCACTGTGTATGAGTAGAAAAACTGTTCATAGTTATGAACACTGTGTATGGGCAGAAACACTGTGTATAGCTATGATCACTGTGTATGGTTATGATCACTTTGTATAGTTATGATCACTGTGTATGGTTATGATCACTGTGTATGGGTATAAACACTGTATAGTTATGATCACTGTGTATAGTTATGATCACTGTGTATAGTTATGATCACTGTGTCTGGGTAGGAACACTGTATAGTTATGATCACTGTATAGTTATGATCACTGTGTCTGGGTAGGAACACTGTATAGTTATGATCACTGTATAGTTATGATCACTGCGTATGGTTATGATCACTGTGTATGGGTATAAACACTGTATAGTTATGATCACCGTGTATAGTTATGATCACTGCGTATGGTTATGATCACTGTGTCTGGGTAGGAACACTGTATAGTTATGATCACTGTGTATAGTTATGATTACTGTGCATGGGTATAAACACTGTATAGTTATGATCACTGTGTATAGTTATGATCACTGTGTATAGTTATAAACACTGTGTATAGTTATGATCACTGTGTATGTTTATAATCACTGTGTATGTTTATGATCACTGTGTATGGTAATGCATGTTATGTATGGTTATAATCACTGTGTATGGTTATTAATGCTGTGTATAGTTATGAATGGTGTGATTGACATGAGCATCTATTTTAGTTGATTTGGGACCTACCAGATCGGATCTGACACCCATCAGACTGGATCTGTCACCTACCAGATAGGACCGGGCACCTACCCGATTGGATCTATCGCTTACCAGACAGGATCTATTACCTATGAGACTGGATCTGTCTGGGAACCTACCAGACTGGATCTGACACCTACCAGATTAGATCTGTCACTTACAGTACTAGATTAGATCTGTCACCTACTAGCTTGGATCTATTACCTACTAGACTAGATCTGTCTGGGAACCTACCAGATTGGATCTGTCTCCTACCAGATTGTATCTGTCACCCATGAGACTGGGAACCTACCAGATTGGATCTGACACCTACCAGATTGGATCTGACACCTACCAGATTGGATCTGTAAATTACCAGATTGAATTGGACCGGGCACCCCTACCAGAATGGATCTGGCACCAACCAAATTGGACTGTGTCCTTCCCAGCTTGGATCTGGCACCTGCCAGAGTACCTACCAGATTGGATCGGTCACCTTACAGATCGGACGAGGCACCTACTAGATTGGATCTGGTAAATTGTAAGTACTGCACATTTGCCATGTTAGTCGTAGTGATCTACGGTACTGTCAAATCTAGTACTACCACTAACTGTGGGTGAGGGAGCCTTTAGAGGTGGTCTGGTTCCTATCACCACCACGGTGGACTGTGGACAGTTACAAACCCCTCTAAAGTAACTTTGTGTACCTCCTATTTTTATATTCCGGACAAACTAAAACTAATATTTAACAGGAAGTATAGTGCTGATATACATGACATTAGTTATATATATTATATATAATTATATCATTAGTTTATTAATCTGATCAGATATTATTACAGTCTCACTGCCGGTAATATCGGAATCACATTTTTATTTTAATCAATCACAGTAACTGACAGATTACAGTATCTGAGTTGGACAGATGTTTGATTTAACTGATTCATGTCAGACTGATATCTGATGGTGTATTAACTGATTCTATTCTGTATTCTATTAACTTTACTGCACGTGTGATTCCACACACCAAAACTGGTAGATTTTTATAGTGCAGGCAGATTTAATCCCAGTTTACACACTCCAGAGAGGTTTATACATCAGCAGCTGAGCAGTAGTACTGAATACTGGTCCATCTCTAGTGAACAGGAGTATATGACTTTCTCAACTCCATATAGGAATATTAATCACGCCAAGTGTCGGCTTTACATGGTACCAGCCACCGGCTGTCCGGTTACCAGGACTTTCCATCCTCGCCATGATCCTCAGAGACCTTTAGTGAAGTATGACCACAGATCAGTGGATACTGACCAGGAGACATTAGTGCAGACGGTCAGTCGGAGGGTTTACAGCTCAGATACAGCCCCTCCACCAAAACCAGGAGAACGCCGGTTCCCATCGCTCCGCCAGGCACTGAGGATTCATACATACGACTGGTAATGGTTGATGTGTCCGACTGTAGGCTTCGGTTCAATGCCTTATTTTTGCTGTTGCTAGCCACTATAATGCTAATCATCAAGTAACGTGGACAACGTGGTTTGCAGCCAATCAGTGTTCTAGCACTGGGCAGTACGAGGGTACGTTATCACTGTCACGATCATACTGCTGTTCTGAGCATAACCTGGATCGGTGAGTCCGGTGAGTCCCATGTCTCCAGGTTTCTGGATGTGGGCCACATCAATGTTGAGACACTCTTACATCAAAGACTCGGTCAGCTGGTCCAGATTTGGTGGAGGCCATCTCCGGAGTTTTACTGGGTGTTCCAGGTAGTTCCCATAGATTTCCAAGAGGATTCAAATCTGGGGATTCTGGGGGCCAATCCAGATGTGTGAACGCTCCTGGATGTCCATCATCATGCCAATCAATCACATCTGCAGCCCTGTGAACACCAGAACCAGTCATCTTGGAATACCGGGATAGGAATGTTCTGTTGCTCAGTAAGATGATGAGCTGTAGGGGAAACCTGGTGGTCCAGCAGCTCACTTACTGTCACCTCAACCAAAGAACCCATTTAATTACCCTCCCGCCCAGAACATCACAGAGGGGGTCGGGTTATTGTCCGGGGGGCTTATATTTAACGTGGGACTGCTGGTCCGCTCTGACCTCCCTCAGTGCCTCCACACACATACAGTGCAAATGTCTACACGTGTCACGGCCATATGGTCCACACCCAGTATGAAGAATGATACTTTATTGTAGATACACAGATCCAGTAGGAGACATTAGGAACCGTCCTGAAGCGGACTCTGGGAGTAGCAATGATGAACCAAAACACAGAATAAAAATCGGTCCGTTCGGAGAATTATTTGTTTGGTGAGTGTTTGGAGCTTGGTGTTAAGTACTGCTGTAATACAGGCTAATAACGAAGCAGCTTCACCTCATGTACAAAATAAACATTCCACAGTCAAACACACACAGCTGGTGCACAGGTCCGAACACTCCTGGTGTATCCCCCGCCCCCACTGCGTTAATTCAGTAGATGAAGAGGGACTGTGTGTTACAGTGTGTGGTACTGTGTCTCTGTATGAGTGGAACTTAGGGGTGCAGTGATGTAGCGCAGGCTCTGTTCGGGAACCTAAATCAGTAACCCAGTAAATCACTGTAGCGTTAGTCCAGCTGGTGTGAAGCAGTGCAGTCCACTCGGGCGGTCAGTGCTGGTCCCTCCGCCTGTACCTGATGACGGGGTTGTTGGGCGTGTGGATCATGGTGGTGTAGTTAATGCTGGGGAAGTATCCGTCCACCAGATCAAACTCATACAGGCGCAGCATCGTGGACCAGATGGTCTTTATCTGCACGTAGGCGAAGTTCTCCCCAATGCAGCGGTGACGACCTGCCAGACCCAACAGCCAACATCTCAACACCGAATAATTCATAGTGGATACTGAATAATTCATACTGGATACTGAATAATTCATACTGAAAACTGAATAATTCATACTGGATACTGAATAATTCATACTGGATACTGAATAATCCATAGTAGTTACTGAATAATTCATACTGGTTACTGAATAATTCATACTGGATACTGAATAATTCATACCAAATACTGAATAATTCATAGTAGTTACTGAATAATTCATACTGAATATTGAATAATTCATACTGAATATTGAATAATTCATACTGGATACTGAATAATTCATACTGGATACTGAATAATTCATATTAGATACTGAATAATTCATACTGGATACTGAATAATTCATAGCAGATACTGAATAATTCATAGTAGATACAGTGTGTGGTCAACACCATGTGTCTGTGTGTTCAGTCTGGACCCACCTGCTCCGAAGGGGATGTAGGAGAACTTCTCTCCACTAGTAAGGTTTTCGTCCAGGTAGCGGTCAGGGTTAAACTCCAGACGGTCAGTCCAGGCGTCTGGCAGACGGTGGTTTACTGTTGGGGACACACACACCTGGTGTCCCACAGGGATGGTGTAGCCCCCCACCTTCTGCATGGGGGAGAAGATCCAGTGTAAACATTAGGAAGTGTACAGTCTGTCCTAATAATGTACATGTCTGTTCTACAGTTTCTCGTTAGGTCGAGTGTATAACTCTAAGCATCTAAATGTAGGTATTGTGGTATATACCGAATCTGTTCTACAGTTTCTCGTTAGGTCGAGTGTATAACTCTAAATGTAGGTATTGTGGTATAAACCGAGTCTGTTCTACAGTTTCTCGTTAGGTCGAGTGTATAACTCTAAGCTCTAAATGTAGGTATTGTGGTATAGACTGAGTCTGCCGTGTACCTGAGGAGATCTTGCCATTCTCATCATTGTCATAATAGGTGGCCGGAGCCTCAGGGTTTCCTTCAGGCATCGATCCAGCAGGTTCAGGTCCTTCAGCTGCCACACAGGAACATCAAACACAGTGAACTACAGTAACAGACTATGGTGCAGCTGTGTAGCTGTGTGAGGAAGCTACCGAGGTACTGCCCAAGTGTTCTGGTGTGCAGAACAGAGGATGTCAGAGTCTGCACCATAATTACTTCGGTCATTTTGTCAGTAAAGGCCAGAGAAGAGATGGAAGGATGGCTGGATTTGAGGGATGATCCGGAATGTAGTATTTGAGGTATTTCTGAACTGACCTGGTCGTAGTCGAGAGGAGACGGGGGATTATGGGTACTGTAGTATTTGAGGTACTGAACTGACCTGGTCGTAGTCGAGAGGAGACGGGGGATTATGGGTACTGTAGTATTTGAGGTGCTGAACTGACCTGGTCGTAGTCGAGAGGAGACGGGGGATTATGGGTACTGTAGTATTTGAGGTGCTGAACTGACCTGGTCGTAGTCGAGAGGAGACGGGGGATTATGGGTACTGTAGTATTTGAGGTGCTGAACTGACCTGGTCGTAGTCGAGAGGAGGCAGGTTTTCTCCACAGGCTTGTTTTTGCTCTTTGTAGCAGCGGTCCTGCAGGGCGTGATCCTGTGCCAGGAAGAAGCCAAGCCAGGCGCTCGTTGTGGAGGACGTGTGCTGACCTGCCAACAGCAGACCAATCAGCATCCCGGCAATTTCATCATCATTCAGGGGACGACCGTCTCTACAGACAGAGACAGAAACAGACGGTGACATTGAGCCTACAGCAGTTCAGCTCCACCCATTCAGCCTACAGCACTTCAGCTCCACCCATTCAGCCTATAGTAGTTTAGCTCCACCCATTCAGCCTACAGCAATTTAGCCCCACCCACTCAGCCTACAACAGGTTAGCTTCATCCATTCAGCCTACAGTAGTTTAGCTCCACCCATTCAGCCTACAGCAGTTTAGCTCCACCCATTCAGCCTACAGTAGTTTAGCTCCACCCATTCAGCCTACAGTAGTTTAGCTCCACCCATTCGGCCTACAGCAGTTCAGCTCCAACCATTCAGCCTACAGCAGTTTAGCTCCACCCATTCAGCCATGTCCATTTATGTGGAAGAGCTATTTTTTGAATGAGTACAGGACAGCCAATGAGAACAGAGCTCATTTCCATATAAGAGTAACAGGATGTTGGTTACGGAGAGGTTATAAAGATTCTGGATCCTGTAAAGTGTGGAAATCAGATCCTGTGTAATTATCAGAATCACCACACGAGGGCGACACCGGAAGCTCAGTGACCAGGATCCAGAGCAGACGCTCCAATCAGAGGAAGGTAAACGGGAATGTGGTGTGAAATGCAGTCCTAGAGAAAAGCCTGACCTGAACATGTACTTTAGAGTGTGAAACGTGTTAATAAGACCAGTATAAGCCCCTCCCCCAATACCCAGGCATACCTGAGTGCCCTATAAGCCTGATTACTCTGCACACCTTGTTAAAAGGTAATGAGAGGAACTTATGGGGTTAATGAGCCAGTCAGCTGTGTGTTCAGGAGGAGGGGTTAATAACTCCGGATAGCATGTAGGATTAATGACTGGAATTCCTATCAGGACTCGTATCGTTAGTACATCGTTAGGATTCGTCTGTTCACTATCCTAATATGATATATGTAATATGGTGATATTAAGATTAACAGTAAGGAGTAGACGGACTGTCCAGTCCTGAGTCCTACTTGTAGGTGGCGTCTATGAGCGTCTGCAGGATGTCGTCCTCCTTCTCTGTGGCCTGTCTGCGCTTCTCGATCACTTTATAGAAGATCCTCTTCAGCTCCAGGTGAGCCTGATCTCTCCGCCTGCGCAACAGAACGTCTGGTTTACATCCATTACCTCTCAGGCAGAGCCATGCAAGTCCTCCTACAGGTGGGCTAGTTCTCTTACCACAGGTGTGCTTCTATACCTGAGACTGGACAGGTGTGTTTGAGTACCCGAAGCTGGACAGGTGTGTTTATGTACCTGACTCTGGACAGGTGAGTTTATGTACCTGAAGCTGGACAGGTGTGTTTATGTACCTGAAACTGGACAGGTGTGTTTGAGTACCCGAAGCTGGACAGGTGTGTTTGTGTACCTGACGCTGGACAGGTGAGTTTCCATACCTGCAGCTGGACAGGTGTGTTTATGTACCTGAAACTGGACAGGTGCATTTTAAGTACCTGAAGCTGGACAGGTGTGTTTATATACCTGATGCTGGACAGGTGCGTTTTGAGTACCTGAAGCTGGACAGGTGTGTTTTGAGTACCTAAAGCTTCACAGGTGCGTTTATGTACCAGCAGGAGTACCTGAAGGCATTTTGAGTACCTGAAGCTGGACAGGTACGTTTGTGTAGGGTTAGATTTAGGGTTAGGGGCTTTGTGCCTTAAGCTGGACAGGTGTGTTTGTGTACCTGAAGTTTGGCTGGTGTGTTTGTGTACCTGAAGCTGGACAGGTGTGTTTGTGTACTTGAAGCTGGACAGGTGTGTTTGTGTACCTGAAGCTGGACAGGTGTGTTTGTGTACCTATAGCTGGACAGGTGTGTTTGTGTACCTGAAGCTGGACAGGTGTGTTTGTGTACCTGAAGCTGGGCAGGTGTGTTTGTGTACCTGAAGTTTGGCTGGTGTGTTTGTGTACCTGAAGCTGGACAGGTGTCTATGTGTACCTGAAGTTTGGCTGGTGTGTTTGTGTACCTGAAGCTGGACAGGTGTGTTTGTGTACCTGAAGCTGGGCTGGTGTGTTTGTGTACCTGAAGCTGGGCAGGTGTGTTTGTGTACCTGAAGCTGGGCAGGTGTGTTTGTGTACCTGAAGCTGGGCAGGGGCAGCCAGCCCGGGAGCAGCCAGGCAGCGTGGGTAAAACCTCCATCCAGGTCTGCGTAGAGCTGCGCCACCTTTTCGTTCAGCATGTTGCGGATCTCTCGGCCGTGTAAACACCGGCTCGCTGTTAGAATGATCAGCTCAGAGAGAGCCACGAACAGATCTGAGAGGGGAGAGAGGGACAGAGGAGTGATGAGGTCCCCACAGGACAGCTAGGATTACTATATACACACACGTCTTTCCCTCTTACCCCTCTCTCCGCTGTCCCCCCAGCGTTTGAAGTACTCCCTCGTCTCCTCCTCGATTATCTCCACATGCTGTTTAAAGTGGGCGATGTTCAGGCCCGTCTTCAGCATCTTCTTCTGCTCCAGGAACACCTGCAGAGCACGCGAGGACAATACTGACACTGCAGCCTCAACACCATAACATCCCTGCTGAACTCCCCCCTGCTGTTTGTGGGGGTCTCGCATTAGGGCGGGTCTTTGGGCAGCCCTACTTTAAATGGTTCCCCTGTACCCCTCCATGACTGACATAGTGAACCTACCGGGTTCGGGACGTCGTATGCGACCCCCTTCCCGAACACTGGGGTTGTGAGTCGAGAGTAAACGTCCTCCGCGTTCAGGTTCTCGTTCTTACTGTTGAAAAGCAGCGCTGCAGCGTCGCCTCCCAGCAGGTAGGTGAATGTCTTCCCCATCATGGTGAAGCTCACCACAGAGCCGTACTGCAGAGACGGAAAGCGTACACTGTAAAGTATGGTACAGTATAGAACAGTGCAGTATATTGCGTAGTGTTGTGTAGTAAGGTACAGTCCAGTACAGTATGATGTACTATGATGCAACACAGTATAGTGTAATACAGTATGTAATAGCATAATATATTATAGTACAGTGTTATTTAGTATAGTACAGTATCGTGTGATATACCGTGATACAATACTGTATGGTAAAATACCGAATAGTATATTATAGTACAGTACAGTGTAGTATAGTATAATACAGCGCGGTGTGTTGTTTACTACAGTACAGTATATTATATTACAGTATGGTATCTGCTATATATCTGAGTATGGTGTTGTATTATTAGTATTAGTATAGTACAGTACAGTATGATATTGTACAGTGTAGTAAGTATAGTATATTATACTATGGTGTTGTATAGTATAGTACAGTATAGTACAGTATAATACAGAAAAGTATATTATAGTGTTGTATAATGTAGTACTATATGATATAATATAGTACAATACAGTATTTAATATGGTGTTGTGTGGTATAGTAAGGTACAGTGCAGTATAATACAGTATAGTCTATTGTAGTATGGTGTTGTATAATACACTATAGTATAGTACAGTATAGTATAGCCTATTGTACTATGGTGTTGTATAGTACAGTATAGTAGAGTATGATATAGTATAATACAGTATAGCATATTGTAGTATGGTGTTGTATAGTGCAGTATAGTACAGCATGGTATGGTATAGTATAGTACAGTATATTATAGTATACTGTAACATGGTGTTGTATAGTACAGTACAATACAGTATAACACAGTATAGTCTATTGTAATATGGTGTTGTATAATGCAGTATAGTACAGTATAGTGTAGTACAGTATTGTATAGTATACTGTAATACAGTGTTATATAGTGCAGTATAGTACAATATGGTATGGTATAGTATAGCCTATTGTACTATGGTGTTGTATAGTACAGTATAGTACAGTATAGTACAGTACAATATAGTATAGTACAGTATATTACACTATGGTGTTGTATAGTACAGTATAGTACAGTACGATATAGTATAGTACAGTATAGTATACTGTAATATGGTTTTGTATAGTACAGTATGATACAGTATAGTACAGTATGATATAGTACAGTACAGTTTAGTACAGTATATTATACTGTAGTATGGTGTTGTATAGTGCAGTACAGTACAGTACAGTATACTGTAGTATGTTGTATAGTGCAGTATGGTATAGTATAGTACAGCATGGTGTTGTATAGTACAGTATGGTGTAGTATAGTACCGTATAGTATACTGTAATATGGTTTTGTATAGTACAGTATGATATAGTATAGTACAGTATGATATAGTACAGTACAGTTTAGTACAGTATATTATACTGTAGTATGTTGTATAGTGCAGTATGGTATAGTATAGTGCAGTATGGTGTTGTATAGTACAGTATGGTGTAGTATAGTACCGTATAGTACACTGTCGTGTGGTGTTGTATAGTGCAGTATGGTATAGTACAGTTATAGAACATCCCCAAAATGCAGCTGTAGTCCAAGTCTACACTGAAGCTGCACTGTCACATGATGACGTTACTGACAGGTTACCTGTGCAGGTGTGTTACCTTCTCATATGCATTCTCCAAAAACTCAATGGGGCTCTTGCCAAACGCAATGGCCTGACCCAGGAAGGGGATGCTGGACGGGATGAATGGAGGATGTTTCTGTGGAGGGAGAAGAGAACCCTGTAATCAGTTAACCCTTCCATCCCCATTAACTACATGTAGTGTGAGGAGGAGCGGTGCTGCAGAACCGGTTCTGACTGGTCATGAGGTTCTGTGTAGGTACAGCTAAATGAACATCTGTCAGCGTACATATTTCATGTTCAGAAGATCTGCTGTCCTGAGAGGTGGGTGTTGATGCTGGGTCAGTTTTACCTGGCCTGCAGCTCTATACAAGTGAGCGTGTACTGACCTCAGAGCTGTCCACTCTCTGCTGTCTGAAGAGTATTTTGGAGAAGTAGGCCAGGGTGAGGGTGAAGGCAGACGCGGCCAGGGCCATGGACGCCATGTTCTCACTCATCTTCTCCACCGTGTTCTCTATCAGCTGGCTGCTCACCTCGAACACAGTCATCTTTGTTGGGTTCTCATACAGCCGCGTCTTGTTCTCCACGGAGGGAACTAAAACTCCTCACCTCTTAACGGCGACCTCCGCACAAAGCCCCGCCCACCGCCTGACACAGGGGCGCCGCCCAATGGCTGGAGCTGCCTGTCACTCACGCCACACATGCGGTGGCGTTACTGCTGAGGCCCCGCCCATCTGCGCGAAGATTGGCCGTGCTTCACGACGTCAGCAGGCTTCCATGCGTTGTAAGCCCCGCCCCCCACCGGCGCTGTGATTGGCTCGTTTGGATCGCCGAGTCTTCCGCGGCCGCTCGAACCGCTCAGGACCCAATCCAAGCGCAGGGAAAGGCTTCTAGGGCGGGGCGCGGAGCGGCTCTGCCTCCTGATTGGCCCACTCCGGCTGAACTGATGTCTGCCTATATGACGTCACGGGCGGTTTTTTGTTCGGTATGTTTACCTCGCTGAGAGAACCTCCTCAGGTCTGAAACCCAGTTTAATCATCTCCACACGGTTTTAGTGGTGCAGTGATCGGATTAGGGAACATATAAATAATAATATAAATAATATTAAATCATACTAATGACGTGTATAATATAAAAGATAATAATAAATAAATAGAAATTAATATATTCAACAGATAAATACTAAAAACATATGAACTGATTGGATGTGCAAATCATCCCAACACTATACTAAATTTAAAACAGTACAAATCCAGACATATCAAATACTGAAACAGAGAATGTGTATTTATTGATTTATTGATTTATTTGTATATTTGTATATATATTTATTAGTTTGTTTGTTTGTTTATTTATTTATGTTTATTCTCTGTCTATGTTGAATGTGACACTGTTTCAGAAAGGCTGGGACAGGAAAAGTAAAACCACCTCACAGGTGATCAGGTTCAGGTACCAGGTCAGGTGTCATGACTGGGTGACTGGGCATACTTACTCAAGTCAAGTAGTCAAGTAGTTTTTTATTATCATTTCAACCATATACAGTGTGTACAGTACACAGTGAAACGAAACAGCGTTCCTCCAGGACCAAGGAGCTACACAGAACAACAACTACAACAGATACACAATATACAAAACAGCAAACAGTAAATACAGGGAGGAGCAGATAGCCCACCGGGAGAGGGAGCAGATAGCCCACTGGTAGAGGGAGCAGATAGCCCACTGGGAGAGGGAGCAGATAGCCCACTGG
>JAVGWN010000347.1:0-14664 GCA_034552555.1 Semaprochilodus insignis
GCAGTAACTCAGTAAGTGTAATGCGTTAGTGTCCTGGAAGTAGTGTGTCGGTGCGCAGTAACTCAGTAAGTGTAATGCGTTAGTGTACTGGAAGTAGTGTGTCGGTGCGCAGTAACTCAGTAAGTGTAATGCGTTAGTGTTCTGTAAGTAGTGTGTCGGTGCGCAGTAACTCAGTAAGTGTAATGCGTTAGTGTTCTGTAAATAGTGTGTCGGTGTGCAGTAACTCAGTAAGTGTAATGCATTAGTATTCTGTAAGTAGAGTGAAGTGAGCCCACCAATCAGGGTACTGCAGTCACTTTGTTTTGAGCTTGTATTGACCTGTTGGACAGAGCTTGGATCTAGCTAATGGAAACTGTTCTCCTTCAGTGTTCTGTGCTTATGATCATTTGAATAGACATCAGTGTCAGACTAATTAATCAGCTTCTATTAAAGACTGGTGGACTGAGAGACACTAGAGTCTCTTCACCTACAGTGAGTTGATTAAGAGTCTTGTTCCAGAAATGATAATAGGACATTAGAGCCATAATAAATCATGCTACCATACTTCAGTACATTTGAAGGTAAATACTTCAGTACTTTTACTCCAGTGGAGATCTAAAGGGAGGAACTTCTGCTGACACTGGAGGAATATTTTACTTTGGCGATCTCTACTTTAACTCAGCTACATGGCTTGTGTATTTCATCCACCACTGGCTTTGGGACAGTAAGTGGTAGTGATAGGGTAAAAAATATATATGGGATATTACTGCGATATTTGTGTGGCAATATCATACCAGTTCACAGATGCCAAGTACTCATAGCAGGTTCTCCTTATGTTTATCTTAATATTTTACTTTCAAATAAAAGTGAAGACGTCAAACTATAGAACTATACTATAAAACAGCACTCATGGAATTATACAGTCCACCTTAAAATCCTCCAGAATGGAACTTTACAGGATTTTGACCAATTCTATTGATCTGTCCATCATGAATATTCACTAAACTGAAAGGGGAACTAGAGCTTTTACACTGTGCAGAAAAAGAGATTAAGGTTTTTACACCACTAAATATATATTAGAGGCGGAGTTATGGAGAAATATAACACTGTGTACATCAAGAGTATATGTGGTATATCAGGATATGTACTGTTTCAGACTCTCATCAGTTGGAGCTGTTAATCGTAAGACTGTAGAGTCTTTAAGATCACCAACTACATCCATTTAGACTGGCGTGTCTAAACTTTTGACTGGTGGTGTAGCTTAATTTATGTATATTTAGCATCTTGTTCATATCTTTATATCTATTTTTTCTATTCTATTCTATTTATAAAATAGCAATAATATTGTATCGTGACTTAAGTATCATGATAACACATCATGGAGCCTTTGGTGATTCCCACATGTACTATGTGGTGATGTGACGTAAGCAAGGATGGGCCTTATCTCTGTACCTGACTGACCCAACAGCCACGATTGTGGACATCCAGCGAGCAGTGGTGCCCTCTATGAGTCATCCTGTTAGTGCCAGTACCATTGGCTGCATGACGCAGGACTACATGCACGCAGACTGTTATGACGACTATCCTTAACACCACGTCAACGTCACCAAAGACTGCAATGGTGTTGTGCCAGACTGTCATGGAGTGACTCAGAATGGCAGCGGGTCATCTTCAGTGACGAGTCCCGCTTTTGTCTTGGTGGAGATGACCAACGAATCCGTGTATGGAGGCACCGTGGTCTGCACCAAGATGAACGGTTTGAACAGTTTGTTGTCACATGTCCAGAAGGCCTGGTGTCTTTCCACCTCCACTCCTAACGCACAATCTGCAGGAACTCTGTGAGAATATTCAAGCTGCATGGGATGGATTATCACAGCACACCATTAGGAACCTCTACAACTCCATGCCAAGACACCTGCCATGTTGCGTTAGCCAACATGGTGGCCTGACGCCGTACTGAGAGACACTACTTCTGTATGTGTAGCTCAATAAATATTGTCCATATCAGTCTAAATTTATCATCATTTATTGTTCCTGGTAACCTTTATCTTCCTTCCCAATAGCACTACAAACCCACAGTTCCTTCTAGGTACAGCTGTTCTTTTGAGGATGAGTGTATCACTGCCGGCTCCACTTCTGATGTTTTTAAGTATTTGACATTGAGTGTAATTATTATGACGAATGGCCAAAAAGAAATGGCCAAGGCCAATGGCCAAGGAACTGCATGTTCCACATCTCCAGGAAGATGTTCTGTGCACTACTCCGGAAGGAGGTGTGAGAGCGACAGAGGGAGGCTTTCCTGGTGATTTATACTCATTTGCTGAACACCGCAGTTGCTAAACTCCTCTCAGCTCTAAAAAGACTATTCTTGTTGTCACACCCGGGGCACAGGACTTTGGGGGGAGCTGCGAAATCCCAGCAATGCCCAAGGTGCCCTTTCCTCCTGTGAAATGTCATCAGATGATGAGTGCATTAGGACCTGGTGGTGGGGGGGGGGCCTGCATGGATGAACGTATTTTTTATAGCTGGGGGCCAGGCGTCAGTACCCCCACCGCTCCCCACCGACCCCCACCACCATGTCCTCATGCACTCGTTGCGTGCCTTAACTTAGATCCTATATAAAATATCCTATATAGATACAACTGCGTCAGTTTCCAGCTTTCATTTCATGAATTCCTCCATTTGTGTGCTGATATAATTGACCCTTATGCTTTATGTAGTCTTGACATTCCGTATACCTTGGTATCGGTATTGGGCATCAGCTGATATGCAAAGTTCATGTATCATTATCAGGTATTGACCGATGCCCAACATTTATGTATCAGTATCTGGTATCAAACGATATGCAAAGTTTATGTATCAGTATCAGGTATCGACTGATGCCCAAAGTGTATGTATCAGTATCAGGTATCAACTGATGCCCAAAGTGTATGTATCGGTATCAGGTATTGACTGATATGCAAAGTGTATATAACGGTATCAGGTATAGACTGATGCCCAAAGTTTATGTATCGGTATCGGGTATTGATTGATGCCCAAAGTTTCTGCATCAGTATCAGGTATTGACCGATGCCCAAACTTTATGTATCAGTATCAGGTATCAATTGATGCCCAAAGTTTATGTATCAGTATCAGGTATTGACTGATGCCCAAAGTTTATGTATCAGTATCTGGTATCGACCGATATGCAAAGTTTATGTATCGGTATCAGGTATTGACTGATGCCCAAAGTTTATGTATTGGTATCAGGTATCGGCCGATGCCCAAAGTTTATGTATTGGTATCAGGTATCAATTGATGCCCAAGGTTTATGTATTGGTATCAGGTATCGGCCGATGCCCAAAGTTTATGTATCGGTATCAGTTATCGATCGATATGCAAAGTTTATGTATCGGTATCAGTTATCGACTGATGCCCAAAGTTTATGTCTTGGTATCAGGTATCGACTGATGCCCAAAGTTTATGTCTTGGTATCAGGTATTAACTGATACTTGACTGCCTAAAAAGCGTCCAGCTGATGGTGAAGTCTGTGTGGAGAAGGTCTGGAGAAGATCTCCAACCAGACGGCACTAAGAGTTGTGTACAACACAGAAGTGGGAATGTCACATTCCCTGGTTACAATAGAGCAATCTGGATTTGCAGAAGGCTTCAAAGCAATTGCTCAAACTATAACAATCGGAAACTCATCAGCTCACTCATCTGAAGGAACTGTCCGAACGCTTCCGGGGCCGTTTGATCCACATGGATGTTTGTGGATGTACAGTTTTGGAGTCTGAAGCAGGTGTGTGGTATAAATATGTGTGATATATACAGTGAGTTAATAAAACAGCCTAGTGAATGTATGGTCATCTCTGCACCTTTTACGGCGACACTTATAGGTGCCGCCCCGTCACCGAAGCTGTACGTTGAGTATGCGGAGCATTCTCAGCATGCAGAAGTGTACGGTTTCCTCAGGGACATTTCTGCATTGCGTCACCATCTACATTTCACGGTTCGAGATTAATCGTTTGTCTTATTTGAGTAACGGGACGCAAACGCTTTCCGTCATGATCCGGTTTCGCCTGTCACTGGAGCGTTAGTGGACAAGCGCCAGATGATACAGGATTAACTAGTAGCTATTATAACTGATAATAACTATTATATGCCTTTTTTATTAATACGTCACCCAGAGATGTATCCTCTGGGGATTCTTTAGCACAGGCAGGGGTTCGGTATAGAACCCTCACCGATCACAGAATGGATGGACAAGAGAGCAACATGAAATATGGAAAGCATGCAAACATGAATCTGTATTATATGTGATCATGCACAGTAATTTACATGCTATTATATTCCAGCTTAGTGTTGGATGAGCCTACTGAAGACACTTTGCAGATCCCTTACTTGCAGTGTACTATTGATGAAGTAAATGAACTGTTTACATGAATTATACAACAATATAAATGCTATTCTATTATTACTATATTATTACTGTATTATTACTATATTATTACCATAAAAAAGACACTTATAGTAAAAATACATGCATGAATATTGACTGTAATTATAGCCATAAGAACTGAAATCAGTAATTGAAGCATTTGAATGGCAGTGCGTTTCCGGAGAGCTGATGTGGAAGTGCACGAGAGAAAGAGAAAGAGAGAAGGATATTACCTGACTTCTTCTGCTCGGGCATGACTCCGTTGGTGCTGGCCGTGCTGCTGGGCATTGCACTCATGGGTGAGCGTGAGTCCTGTGAGCCTCAGCCTCCTCAGGGCTCCTCTTATTCCCTCTGGAAAAGACGGGGTGGGTGGGGACAGTGGGGATGGAGAGGGTGGGTGAGTATGTGTGTTTATAGATGTGTGTACTTGGATACGATGGTGACCAGGGGGTTAATCCCGTCAGCTGAAACTCTGGTAACTTCTGTTCCTCTGAAAGAGTCAATTGACCCAAGAAGACACTCCAGAAATGTTGCCTGTGCACACACACATACACACTAGCACGTGTATAGCTCTCTTTGTGGGGGGGCGCTGCTGCCACCGCCATGCTCCACCTAACCCACATTAGGCTTAACCATAGCAAACTAATGATGGCTTTTGTCTCTGTTTCTAATTAATAGGGCAGTTTTGTGTGGAGGTGGGGGGGGGGCAAATCGTATGGTGCATTGCTCCTTGTGGAGAGCAGCCACTAACTGCCTATGTTTGATGTTTTCTAGGGGGTGTTGTGGGTCCCCATAAAGTGATACATATATGTGTGCGCCTTGCTTATTGCAGTGCTCTGCAATGGAATCATCTTCACTGAGCCAATGTAACAATGACATCAAGCCTCTATTTGGTCCCCACAAAGACATATATACACACACGCATATTCTCATACATTGCCCCAAACAATGTGTGTAGAATAGTAATATAGCCTTGGAAGCCTCCACTGACTATATATAAGTCCAAGGTGAGACAGAATGATTTACTCTGAGCTCCCAGGGGCCCGTCGGGGGGTCCCATGCTGTTCTCACATCGCTGTCGTGCTTCAAACTCTCCTCTGAAAATGAGCGAGTTGTTCTCCGGCACATCTTTCATGTTGCGTGCCCAGTTATGTAACCAAAGAAGCACGAATAATACCAGCTTTACCAAGAACGGCGCAATATTGTAGCCCCGCCGAGCGCAGACGGAGACCAAGAGTAAGATTAATTAGAAATAGGGGACAGGAACCATCGTCGCATTAAAGCCACTTAAGGTCCGGATAATCCTATCCCAGCGTACCCCCCACCCCACTGTGTCCGATGGATGTGTTTGGCTGGAACATCAGGCCTTATATGAGCAAGTCCGGTTCGTATTGACATTGGACGTCCCCACCGTGTCATAGCCCTGGATGGATTCATTAATGAATGACCAATAGATCAGATATCAAACTGGTCAGCGGGTGACCCGAGGAGGCCGAAAAATGAGCCTGGGAAGAGATGTCCGGCCAACAAGGCCATAAATAAAACGATATTTGTTACCATTCATTTTGGGACTGGTCCACACTTCATCACCCCAATCCCAAATCGCACCCTGTTCCCTCCGGACACCATTTACGAGCATGGATAAACTGCTCACTCATGCCGAATTTCATCCATCATACCCACATAAGCATTCCACCTCAGTAGATGTTGCCAAAGGTGCCACAGACTGAATGTGCACTGTGATGGTGTAATAAGGAGAGTTCAGTACATACCGTGACCCTCAAGTTCCTCCTTCAGATCCCTGCATTTCCAAAAGAGGAGGAGAAAACCAGCCAAATTTCCAAATCCTAAACTGTTATGGAACAGACTCAGTAATATTTACACCCCCAACATTTACATACAACCACAACGGAGCTACAGAACCAAAATGGTGGACTACTTGGAGAAATCTAGCATTCCAGGCTGGGAAGAGGATGTCGGCACTTTCCATGCCCTTCCCAAGGAGCCTGGCTGTCAGTGGTACATGGTTAATGTTCATCTCTAAACCAGGCTGACGTCACTTCCTATCGGCCAGTTTCTTAAATCCAATGTTCCTTTCCACCTTAAATACAGGCACCAGAATGTAAGTGCAGCACCATTTAAGGTGGAATGGAAAAGTCGTGAAACAAACTGGAGAACAGGAACTTCAGCTCCCACGTCTTTAACAGGATCCCAGATAACTTTAATCCTGCAGTCTGCACGTTTCACTCCGGACATTTTCCCAAACCTCCCAAACAATATGGAGCAGCCTGGCATCCCAACCCCAACAGCAGCCTGTAAGTAGCAGCCATGCGGTGTGATTTGCCGGTTTGCCGGTTGAAGCAGATCATCTTAAACTGAGAGTTCCATAGTGAGGAACAACTTTAATCTACTGTGTGTTGATGTCCAGATGGAAAGCCAGTAGCTAGTATAGGTAACGTTAGCAACTAGCATTAGCTCCAAGTAACTAGCATAGCTAACTAAATAGTATGAGGGCGGAGCTTATTTACACGGAGGCTCATTTTATTTAGTCTGTTTCCACATGTTGCTTCTGCATCATGAAACTTTCACACACCGTAAAAAGCAGCTGCTGTGTTCAAATGATGCATAACAGTAAAAATCAACAAAAATACAGAGATGTTTTTCATTAGACAGCAGTGATATTTATAATATCCATAGGGTGTAAACGGGTGTGTAAAACCACATCTGGGCATTTTTCTCCCAGAACAAAATCACATACCTTCTATGAAGAACATCAGAGAGCAGTTTAAATACTGAATAAATACATTCTCTTATTAAATGTTAAACGTAACTCATAAAGGGTTTTTGGTAACTTGATATCAGCATCTCAGTCAAAACTGCCACTTTGATTACATTCTAATGCCAAGACAGAATAAATACATCACACGCCAATACAATAGACCCCTAACTGCCTTACGGATGCTGCGGCCGATACAGCAAGTAAATAACATGACCATATTTACTATAATGTAGGTTTGTAAACAACCGAAACAGCAGTGCAGCATTTAGAAGCCCTAGGCCCTATTTAAAGTGCTATGATTTTCATATGCAGTTCTGGAAAACCATTTACGTGGTTAAATAAACGAATACTGTTAGTGTTCGGGACTCAGGCACAGCCCCAGTCTTTAAGTCTAGACTTAAAACCTACCTGTTCAGTCGAGCCCTTGGTAATTAGCTTCGCTCCTAACTGCTAACACCATACAGTGCTCTCAGTCGTTCTGTCAGAGCTAACTGTCTGTGTGTGCTCTTTCCCTGAGCTGAGCTACTGCCCAAACTCTGTGGTCTAATGCAGAGCTACTGCCCATCCTGTGCGCTCTGATGCGGAGCTACTGCCCAAATTCTGTGGTCTAATGCAGAGCTACTGCCCAAACTCTGTGGCCTAATGCATAGCTACTGCCCAAACTCTGTGGTCTAATGCAGAGCTACTGCCGATCCTGTGCGCTCTGATGCAGAGCTACTGCCCAAACTCTGTGGCCTAATGCAGAGCTACTGCCCATCCTGTGCGCTCTGATGTGGAGCTACTGCCCAAACTCTGTGGTCTAATGCAGAGCTACTGTCTATCCTGTGCGCTCTGATGCGGAGCTACTGCCCAAACTCTGTGGCCTAATGCAGAGCTACTGCCCAAAGTCTGTGGCCTAATGCAGAGCTACTGCCCAAACTCTGTGGCCTAATGCAAAGCTACTGCCCAAACTCTGTGGCCTAATGCAGAGCTACTGCCCAAAGTCTGAGGCCTAATGCGGAGCTACTGCCCAAAGTCTGTGGCCTAATGCAGAGCTACTGCCCAAAGTCTGTGGCCTAATGCGGAGCTACTGCCCAAACTCTGTGGCCTAATGCAAAGCTACTGCCCAAAGTCTGAGGCCTAATGCGGAGCTACTGCCCAAACTCTGTGGCCTAATGCGGAGCTACTGCCCAAACTCTGTGGCCTAATGCAGAGCTACTGCCGAAACTCTGTGGTCTAATGCAGAGCTACTGCCCAAACTCTGTGGTCTAATGTGGTCTCCCTGTCTAGTGCTGTGAGAGGGGCTCACCTGCATCGCGTACACCGTTCGACAATCATGCTATTTAATCACAGACAAATCTGTCATTACTTTCCTCTGCCTCAAAAACACTCAACACTTCTCCTAAAGCACTCAACACTTCTCCTAAAGCACTCAACACTTCTCCTAAAGCACTCAACACTTCTCCTATTCATTGCCTATAATTATAAACTCTGATCCTGTTTGTGTTTGTTGCTATCCGGGGTGGACCTGAAGAGGATGGGTTCCCCTTTTGAGTCTTGGTTCCACTTGAGGGTTCTTCCTCCTACTCTGAGGGAGTTTTTCCTTGGCTTGCTCATTGGGGGCTTGGACCCGGATTCTCTGTAAAGCTGCTTTGTGACCACATCTGTTGTAAAAAGCGCTATATAAATAAATTTGACTTGACTTGACTATTGTGGGCTGACTTTCAGTGTGTTAGCAGAGGGCAGCAGTGTGCTTATCACCGTCCTTAAGGAAGACTAGACCAGGGCAACACTCGGAGTGTAAACGATAGAACCACATTCAGGGGAGGTCAGCTTTTTCCTACTGGGAATCTGCAGGATCCTGGATAACCATAAACACAACACAGGCACGTGCTCTTCACTTCCTTGCCGTAATGTCTGCAGCCAGTAAAGACAGCAAAAGAATTCCATCTTTATCCTGGAGCAGTGCTTTCCCACTAAAGTCCTGGGGTCTCACTGCCCTGCACAGCATCCGCTATTCCCAGCTCATTCCCTGGGACAGAGAACGGTGGGGGACAGTGGGCCTCCAGGACTGGAGCTGAAAACTGCTGGTCTGCAATGTATGTTGAGGAGCATGAACAACAGGAAAAATGTTAAGCCACTGTACTGCCCCTATGTCCACCTCCTTGTATCTACACACTGTCCATGTTATCAGCTACACTGACCATATAGGAGCACTCTGTAGTTCTACAGTTACAGACTGTAGTCCATCTGTTTCTCTGTATACTTTATTACCCTGTTCTTCAATGATCAGGACCCACACAGGACCACCACAGAGCAGGTATTATGTGGGTGGTGGATCATTCTCAGCACTGTAGTGACACTGACGTGGTGCTGGTGTGAGTGGATCAGACACAGCAGTGCTGCTGGAGTGTTTAAACACTGTGTCCACTCACTGTCCACTCTATATACCCTTGCTGCTCCACCTTGTAGATGTACAGTCAGAGACGATAGCTCATCTGCTGCTGTACAGTGCAGTGTTGGTCATCCTCTAGTCCTTCATCAGTGATCACAGGACGCTGCCCACAGGACGCTGCCCACAGGACGCTGTTGGCTGGATAGTTTTGGTTGGTGGGTGATTCTCAGTCCTGCAATGACACTGAGGAGTCCAGCAGCGTTACTTAGCCCATCAGGCAGCATATTCATAACCATTTCATGTGACACAGGAAGCTGCCCACAGGATGCTGTCCACAGGGCGCTGCCCACAGGATGCACCCCTCAGGATGCTGCCCACAAGACACTGCCCTCATGACGCTGCCCACAGGACGCTCCCCTCAGGAGGCTGCCCACCAGACGCTGCCCACAGGACGCTGTTGGCTTAATATTTTTGGTTGGTGGACGATTATCAGTCCAGCAGTGACACTGAGGTGTCCAGCAGCACTGTTGTGTCTGATCCACTGAACGCTCAGCCATCAGGCAGTATATTCATAACCATTTCATGTGACGCATTTATTTAAGGTGGCTTTAAGCAGCATTGAACTCTTATTCCTTTGGGTTCTATTTCAGCTCAGTTCACACTTGCGATCTGATCCTAAAAGCAGGAGTAAGATGAATAGCCTTTTAAACCCGGCATTTCCATGTGTCTTGGATGCAGATACAGTGACCGGAGAAGAGAGGTGAAATAAAGTACGCAGCTGCTTTCGTCTCTTCTGTGATGGTGCAACTGATTAAGGCGGTTTGACACTCTCAAGGACACATAGTAGACGCAAGAGCGTTCGCATTACAAGTGTTACGTGGTCATATATGTCCATGAGTTATCGGATCACAGTGCGTCTGCACATCTACCCTGGGTAGGTGTGTAGTCACACTGTTATCCGATGACTCAGTGAATGAAAGAAATGGCACAGGCCGGGGCAGCCTATTCATAACCATAACCGAGCTGTAGGGTAGGTCTGGACAGCGAGTTGAAGTATAAGATCAGGATTTCTAATAAAGCGGCCATGCGGCTATAAACAGACCCCCTGGGCTTCCTGGGGCTTCAACACTATACGCTCCAGCTCTGTGAGTCTGGGTGGTCTACCGCTTCATAGCTACACTGTATTGCCAAAAGTATTCACCCATCCAAATCACTTAATTCAGGTGTTCGAATCACTTCCATGGCCACAGGCGTATAAAATCAAGCTCCTAGACATGCAGACTGCTCCTACACACATTAGTGAAAGAATGGGTCGCTCTCAGGAGCTCAGTGAATTCCAGCATGGTACCGTCATAGGATGCCACCTGTGCAACAAGTCCAGTCGTGAAAGTGTCGAATGCAGTGGTGTAAAGCACCGCCACTGGACTCGTGTCCTCTGGAGTGACCAATCACGCTTCTCCGTCTGACAATCCGATGGACGAGTCTGGGTTTGGCAGTTGCCAGGAGAACGGTACATGTCTGACTGCGTTGTGCCGAGTGTAAAGTTTGGTGGAGGGGGGATTATGGTGTGGGGTTGTGTTTTAGGAGTTGGGCTTGGCCCCTTAGTTCCAGTGAAAGGAACTCTTAATGCTTCAGCAGACCAAGAGACTCTGGACCATTTCATGCTCCCAACATTGTGGGAACAGTTTGGGGACGGCCCCTTCCTGTTCCTACATGACTGTGCACCAGTGCACAAAGCAAGCTCCATAAAGACATGGATGAGCGAGTTTGGTGTGGAGGAACTTGAGTGGCCTGCACAGAGTCCTGACATCAACCCGATAGAACACCTTTCGGATGAATTAGAGCGGAGACTGCGAACCAGGCCTTCTCATCCAACATCAGTGTCTGACCTCACAAATGCGCTTCTGGAAGAATGGTCAGAAATTCCCATAAACACATTCCTAAACCTTGTGGAAAGCCTTCCCAGAAGAGTTGAAGCTGTTCTAGTTGCAAAAGGTTGGATGACATCATATTAAACCCTATGGATAAAGAATGGGACAGTTACGCGTGTGGAGGCAGACGAGCGTATACTTTTGGCAGTATAGTATACTAGGCAGATCTAGCGGGGTGGGATTTCACAAACTGGCACATTTAAAGTCACTGAGCCCTTCAGTACGACCCATTCTACTGCCTGTAGAGACTACATGGAGTATAGACACCTGTTAGCGGCTGAAACAGATGAACTGAAGCTTTAGGAGAGGTGTCCTCATACTTATGGCCATGTAGCATGTGCACACACATACACACACGTCCAGACGCTTTATGAACTGTTGAAGCCCTGGAAGCCAAATTCCAGGCTTTCCACATATGAATATTGAGGAGGATGAGGTCTGGAAAGCTGCAAAGCTCTGAGCGCTTCATGGCTACACTCTGAGCTGCTGCCGCTGCTGCTACATCCTTGGTAGCGGCGCCCCTGAATGGAATCTGTCGTCATGACCACAGCTGGTCCTTTCTTGACAGGCAGGGAGATTTATGAGAGAACATAGCTAAGCAGAATGTTTAGTCTTTATCTGACCTTCTCTCATAATAAAAAAATAATAATAATAATAATCATCATCATCATCATCATCATCAGACACACCACTTATTCTCCTGGATCAGGGGGTGCATTAAGATAAAGGTTTCCAGAAACAATAAATGATGATAAATTTAGACTGATATGGACATTATTTATTGAGCTACACATACAGAAGTAGTGTCTCTCAGTATGGTGTCGGGCCACCATGTTTGCGTACCAGACATACCAGACGTCTTGCATGGAGTTGTAGAGGTTCCTAAGGGTGTCCTGTGATAATCCATCCCATGCAGCTTGAATATTCTCACACAGTTCCTGCAGATTGTGCGGTAGGGGTGGAGGTGGAGTGACACAAGGCCTTCTGGACGTGTGATGCGTGACAACAAACTGTTCATCTTGGAGCTGACCACGGTGCCACACACGGATTCGTTGGTCGTCTCCACCAAGACAAAAGCGGGACTCGTTACTGAAGATGACCCGCTGCCATTATGAGTCACTCCGTGACAGTCTGGCACGACACCATTGCAGTCTTTGGTGACGTTGACGTGGTGTTAAGAACAGTCGTTGTAACGGTCTACGTGCATGTAGTCCTGTGTGGTGCAGTTGTCTGCCAATTTTGCTGGCACTAACAGGATGACTCAGAGGGCATCACTGCTCACTGAATGTCTGCAATCGTGGCTGTTGGGTCAGTCAGGTACAGTGATAATTCGCATGTCTCACGATGTCGAACCCACCCACCAAGTTTCATTCCTGTCGGTTGATTTCTTCTGAGTGCAGCTGCGTTTTCTGCAAATGAGTCTAATTATATGCCTTTATTGCTTTTAAAGGACATCACGGGTGCCATGCGACCGAGTTTGCTGCGTGTAAATAAGCGAGCACACCAGTGCAAAATGATCGGCATGGGCTAAGGATGCCCTTTGACTGATGTCCAAAAGGGCATGATAATAGGGTACCGGGGGAAGGGTGGTAGCATCTCAGAAACTTAGTGGGATGTTCTAAAGCAGCTATAGTGGAGGTATACCGAGAATGGACTTCGCACATGCTGCCCCATGGGCCACTGATGCCAGAGGGGAGCAAGGAAACTGGCGAGTAGTACAATGCATTTGGATAGGCAGGTTCATCATGCTGACCTACAACCTGCAATCTGAGGGACCTCAGTGCTCTGCTGCAGTTGGAATGGGCCTCTGGATGCCTCTGGATACCTTCCGTCACCTAATACACTGAATGCCACAACGTCTCGCTAGTGTCATCTGAGACAAGGGTGGTTATTCCCACTAACAGGTAGGAGGTCATAATATTCTGACATTAGACAAACTCGGTGACTACAGTACTATAACAATCTCTGTAAACATGCAGAGACGATGACCATGTGATCTTATGATTAACAATATTATTATTATTGTAATAACAAAGATTAATTGATCATTATATAATAATCATTTATGGTATGTAAATTGGGCCAGTAGGTAAAATGCAAAAGCAAAAACAGAAAGCAGTGATTAATAAATCAATGCGTGCAACATGGGACGGGCCTTTTTGCTGTACCTGACTGGCTATATAAGGTCGTCCTGTTGTGGGTGCTTCCCATTCTGACTGGTGCTGTTGTGTTGGTAGCATCCTTTGCAAGTGACGTATGCCTCAGAGAAGAGTTACAAAGCAATGCAAGCAGTTGGCGGAGCTGGAGAGGGGTCGCATCGTAGGGCTCCGGAAAGCGAGATGACCTTACGAAGTATTGCGTGCAATACCGGTCATGCGGCTACTACCATAGCACGCTGTTGGTGGCAGTGGATGGAAAAAGGCAACCTAGAGACCTACATGAACGATGGACAGGGAGCACAGACGGATTGTACAACATGTGTGGAGTGACCCAACAGCCACAATTGCAGACATTCAGCGAGCAGTGATGCCCTCCATGAGTCATCCTTTTAGTGCTAGCATCACTGGTGGACGGCTGCTCCACGCAGAGTGTTACGACAACTGTCATTAACACCACGTCAACATCACCAAAGACTGCAACGGTGTCGTGCCAGACTGTCATGGAGTGACTTAGAATGACAGCAGGAATCAACCGACAGGAATGAAACCTGGTGGGTCGTTTTGACGTTATGAGACATGCAAATGATTTAAGTTTCACGCTCGGCCGTGCATCTGATGTAAACAAGGACGGGCCTTATTGCCGTACCTGACTGACCCAACAGCCACGATTGCAGACATCGAGCAGTGAGCAGTGATGCCCTCCATGAGTCATCCTGTTAGTGCCAGCACCAATGGCAGACGGCTACACAACGCAGGACTACATGTACGCAGGCTGTCCCTAAAACCACGTCAACGTTACCAAAGACTGCCATGCCTGACTGTCATGGAGTGACTCAGAATGGCTGCGGGTCATCTCCAGTGATGAGTCCCGCTTTTGTCTTGGGGGAGATGACCAACGAATTCGTGTGGAGGCACCATGGTCAGGGCCAAGATGAGTTTGTTGTCACATGTCACACGTCCAGAAGGCCTGGTGTCACTCCACCTCCACCCCTACCGCACAATCTGCAGGAACTGTGTGAGGA
>JAVGWN010000348.1:0-14662 GCA_034552555.1 Semaprochilodus insignis
CCAGTGCACAGAGCAAGGTCCATAAAGACATGGATGAGCGAGTTTGGTGTGGAAGAACTGGACTGGCCTGCACAGAGTCCTGACCTCGACCCAACAGAACACCTTTGGGATGAATTAGAGCGGAGACTGTGAAACAGGCTTTCTCGTCCAACATCAGTGTCTGACCTCACAAATGCCCTTCTGGAAGAATGGTCAGAATTCCCACAAACACATTCCTAAACCTTGTGGAAAGCCTTCCCAGAAGAGTTGGAGCTGTTATAACTGTAAAGGGTGGGCCGACATCATATTAAACCCTATGTAGTAAGAATGGGAGGTCATATGTGTGTGAAGGCAAACGAGTGAACACTTTTGATAATATAGTGTATGTGTTTAAATATTGGCTAGAAGGAAAGAGTTTCAGTGTGAAACTTATTTAATCCCCTGAACCAGTGGTCCTCTCCAATTCAGGAGAACCACAGCACTGCGCAGTATAGTGTCTACCTGCTCTACCACACCTCACCCACCTGCTGAAATTAAATTAGGTGCAACCGGAGATGATGTCCCCTCAGCACTCTTATTTAAAGCTCTCTTTACCTCAGCTTACTAGAACTGTCATCATGACTAAAGACTTCTGCAGTGTCCATTGACTTGTTGCTCTTCTTGGACACATGGCTGGGGTCAGGTGAGTCTGGTCTTTTCCCCTCATTCAGACTAAAGCATACAAATGAAAAATGATTTTAGAGTCATAACTGCAGTTATCATCTAGGAAGACATCTATTAACAACCATAGGATTAAATTAAAAGTAAACCATATACTAGAAATGAAGTTAAATGTTAAATTATTGCAACTGGCCCAAATGAGGACTAGTGGCAAAAAGCTGTTGCAACTTTATGATTTTACCTAATAATGATTTGGCTAATTACTATAAATTTAACTTACACATCTGAGAGAACTTTTCTCATGATCCAGAGGAGGCAGACTGTTCAAAGATGCATATAAATGTGTTTGTGTTGATATTCAAATAGGTGTTGCCTGAAGAAGCCACAGCTCCAAAATCCTAACTACACATTTAACTCTCATTTACAAAAGTGGTTCTTTAAGGAACAGTTCTTCTACCACCATACTTACTGACTAAGCTGCTGTTAGGGGTCTATACCATATATGCTGTTTTAATGTATAATCCTGTCGCTATGAAAAATGTAAAAGTCGGTATGCTGTGCAATATGCAAATAAAAACACAATTCAGTGATGTGCAAATCATTTAACCCCTGTAAACACTAGATAAAGCAAATGCTGAAATTGAGAAATGTTGTCATTTTTTCAATTAAATGTCTATTTTAAATTTCATTACAGCAACACGTTTTAAAAACCTTCAGACAGGAGGAACAAACGATGGACTGTATAATGCTATAACACTATATGTTGCCTTTGTACAATTTTCAATTAAATATAGGGTCTAAATAATTTGAACATCACTCGATTGTTTTTATTTACATGTTGCCCAGTAGTCCTTTTGGAAAAGGAGGTTGTAGTAATTAGATTCCATCTTTACCAGGTGATCAGTAATCTGTACTCGAATATAATTTGAAAGTACCCCAGCCCTGATCACAAAGCAGGTAAGGAGAGAATGTGTGTACATATCTGATTAGATATAAGCTAGAAGTAAAGAGTTTCAGTGTGAACCTGATTTAATCCTCTGAATCAGTCAAGGAGAACCACAGCACTGCACAGTGTAGTGTTTGCCTGCTGTAACACACCTCACTCACCTGCTGAGAGAAATCAGGAGGAACATTTCCCTTTACCGTTCTTACTTAAAGCTATCTTTACCTCAGCTCAGTAGAACGGTCCTCATGTCTGAAGTGCAAAGGATGATCTATTGACTGGTTGCTCCTCATGGACACATGCCTGGGGTCAGGCGAGTCTGGTCTTTTCCCCTGATTCAGACTGAAGAAAAGTGATGTTAGAGTCATAACTGCAGAAAATAATTTAAATTCTCTGTATACTAGGTCCTGTTCTCCCAGGCATGTTACCTCAGCACCTAACTATGGGCATGATACAACGAGTCATATTCTGTTCCACATATCAACATTCTGACTGGCCACTACTCCATCCAGAAGGAGAGAGCAGAGTGAACAGGGTGTACTTCAGCTCTTCAGCTGTTGTATGTGTATAGCATTGCTTCAACATATGGATTATTAAGTGTAAATGGATTTAGCATAAATTCACTTTTTACATCACCTATTTGCTGTTTAAAATTAACAACCAAACTAAAAATTATTTCCTGCATCCAGACAAATGACGATACAAAGTCCTTAAATATATGATCTTCAGGAAAGCTGGAGTTTAAATTAGCAGCATGTTTTCTTCTCATTCAACAGTGTTACATCATCCTTATCTGGGCTCAGTATAACTAGAATACTCTGTCTATTGACTGGTCACTCTTCATGGACACACAGCTGAGATCAGGCGAGTTGGATCTCTTGCCCTGATCCAGTCTGGAAGTCTGGAACATAAACAATATCAGGCATGATCTACACGTTCCTGCAGGTTGGTGTAGATGAGAATCTCTTTACACCAGACCACATGATTCTCTTACCTCTCAGCATTCTGTGTGTCCTGTTCCCCAGAGGAGCTCATTTTGAAAGTTGTGTCTCCTCCGTCAGATTATATCTAATCCTGTTATCAAACACACACATAAACAGTAAGGTCTCCTTAATGACGTCTCCTTAAAGTCGGTGTCAGAAGTATATCTCTGTGTACAGATTAGTAATTTTCTGCTCTCTCTGTGTCTGAAAGGTCTTCAGTCAAGTCAGGAATCGCTACCTTTGTATCATTCAGGTATGCTCTCTTCACAAAGCTGAAACTGCTGAAGGTTTCACTTTAATTTTAAACAGGTTTCTCTTCTCTCTCTGTGGTGACATTGTTTTTTGTTTTTTTTGACTTGGGGCTTTATCACTCCCTCTGCCATAAAATTACATCTTGATTTTTGTTTTTGATATATCAGTTACAGAATCTTCTTTTCATGACAGCTCCACATGACACACGATGTAGGAAGCAAAATGCTGCACATCTACAGTGGATTTCTTCAGGATTTGGTCCCCATTGGTGGAATCTCCTGCTCAGCTCAGTATACAGGGCTCCAGTTGATATGTGGGTTAAACAATGTTTGTATCTTCGCTACATTTATATGTGACGCCTGCAAAGGTACAATTAAATGTATGTGTTGATGCTCAGAGAGGGAGTTCGTGTTTGTTGTAATTTCTTCTTTTGTTGTCAAAAAAATGACATATGTAACTTTCATCTTCCAAACCTCAACTACACATCTGCGTAGATGTGCATCAAAAAACAGAACTCTGAGTTCCTTGTCACTGTCAGATTTTCCTAGTTTCTCTAAATGTTTCCTGATTGCTCTCAAGGTTTCATTGTCTTGCTGTACCATGTTTATTTCCTAACACTGTCATGATTGTTTGCTTGGCATTTGGGGATTTTCTATAAAGCTGCTTTGTGACAGTGAAGACAGAAATAAAACCTTAAATTGACAAATGTTTGCGTCTCCAATGTCTTAGCCATTGTTTGTGAGGAGCAAAATAATCTTGCATCTTTCTCCAGCAGGTATTGTGCTGATTAAGCATATGGGTATATTATCACAGCATTACACTTCTATTTTGCAGTGTTGTACATTAATTCAGTAATGTGTTAGTGTACTGTGAGTAGCATGTTGGTGAACGGTGACTCGGTAAGTGTAATGCGTTAGTGTACTGTAAGTAGCGTGTCGGTGTACAGTGACTCGGTAAGTGTAATGTGTTAGTGTACTGTAAGTAGCATGTCGGTGTACGGTGACTCGGTAAGTGTAATGCGTTAGTGTACTGTAAGTAGCGTGTCGGTGTACGGTGACTCGGTAAGTGTAATGCGTTAGTGTACTGTAAGTAGCGTGTCGGTGTACGGTGACTCGGTAAGTGTAATGCCTTAGTGTACTGTAAGTAGCGTGTCGGTGTATGGTGGCTCAGCGAGCATGATGTGTTGGTGTACTTGTACACCAATCAGGGCACAGCAGTCACTTTGTTTTGAGTTTTCGTTGACCTGTTGGACAGAGCTTGGTTCTAATGGAACCTGTTCTCCTTCAATGTTCTGTGCTGATGATCATTTGACTAGACATCAGTGTCAGATTAATTAATAAGCTTCTATTTAAGACTGGTGGAGAGAGACACTGGAGACTGAGAGACACTGGAGTCTCTTCACCTAAAATGAGCTGATTAAGGTGAGACGTTTTGAGATGTTGGTAAAATTTATGACGGACACAGTGATTTACCTTTAAGATAAGCCAGAAGTGTCGCACCTCCGAGGAGACCTTCGGCTTGTCTTCTGGATGTGAGTATTGTATGTCGTACAGTCCCTGAGGTTTACCACAGACCTGAACAACTCGAGGTATCTGTGCCACGTATGGTGAAACTAAGTGCCTCCTCCAGCACCTCCATACATGGGGAAAAAACAGAAAAATCCTGTTTTCCCCAGGAGATGATGGAATATTTACCCACATGTCGATGAGATTAATATAACCTGAGGTTAGTCCTTCGGCTCTTTTCACAGGTAAAGGTAAAAGCCTGGATACTGACATGGGAGCCCAGTTAGTAAAAATGACGGACATTGATAGACAGATAGATAGATAGATAGATAGATAGATAGATAGATAGATAGATACTTTATTGATCCTGAAGGAAATTTAGCAGCCAGCACAGTAAAACAGTAAAACAAATACAAATTAAAAAATAAAAACAGGGTTGTGCAGTATGAAAACCTAAATGGGTAGGTACCGGCTCAGCAGTATTATTAGCTATTAACTATAAACTATACATAGTACAGGTCACTATGGATAAATATATAAATATATCTCACTTCGCAAGGAGGCGAGGAATATATACAAGAAATACAAATATAACTGTAGACCTGTAGAAAAGACAATAGTAATAGTAATACATAAATGTGCATAAATGTGCAAGGACCGCAGTTATCAGCAGATAATGACTGAATTAATATAATAAACATGTGCATATATTGGTATTTAAGTAGAGTGTCCAGGAGTTTAGATGTACACTATATACAGTAAAGTGTAATAGTGCATAAATAAACCTATGATTTAACAAGAGAATTGAGTCCTCATCTGTCCTCTTCCCTCTTCCGGCCCTGCTGGGAAGAGTTGAAGAGCCTGATGGCTCTTGGGACAAAGGATCTGCGCATTCGGACGGGACTCTGTTGTTTTCCTATCACCTGTTTATGTATTTAATTATTCTGTGTATGACGTTTTAAAAAAGCTGTAATGAAATATGAAAAAGAGTTAGTGATTAAAGTATTGGAGCTTGCTCTACTAAATATTGACTGGTAGATCATATATAACAGTAGATCTGGTCAAAATAAAGTACTTTGGTGTTTTAACTTGTGAGCAATGCCCCTTAGTGATCAACATTTCCCACTAGTCATCGGTGCTTCATAGTGGCTTCTGCAATTTGGAAACGGCTGCCTGGTATTTAGGAAAGGCTCATACCAACATGTGAGAGTAATGTTAGGTCAGCAACTCTCCATGGTGGCTATGCTATCTAATAGGTTTCCTTAACAGTTGGTCAGGTAGTATCAGGGTAGTACAGGTTTGAGCTGTTTGTAAGAATATAGACAGTTTGAAGTTGTTAGCCACTAGAGTAGCAGGTTTGATGCCACAGTAACAGTAATGGTCACTTGAATATGAAGGACTTGTACGTGTTCCGGGATGGCTTTAAATAGTTGCACTAGTTGATTTTTAGTAAAGTTGTGTTTATTATTACTTTCGTCAGTTTTGAGTTATTTCAATGACCAGTGTGAGTTTTTCTTTCTTTAATGGAAGGGTAAAATTTTTTTTTGTAAATGTGTGTATAATTTAACAGCTTACAAGTACATAGTATATTTAGCATACAAGTAAAAAGTTGAAATATCACAGTTTCAGAACATTGATCATAAGTATACATTTATACCGGTACTTAAATTAAGTGTACTTCAGTGTAGTGTTCTTCTCCTGAGAACCACAGTGAGTGCCAGTATCTCTGAAAGGAGAAAACTTGGATCAGTAGTGAATCTTTGTCTCCCCCGAGTGGCCAGAGGTGGACCTGCAGAAACCCAAGACCTTACACATGCTGAGAGATCAAAACAGACAAAGGAATGTCAGGGAAAGGATGACACGCTTGAAATATTGTGAAGAAAATGAAAAACTTTCCCTAAAAAAGCTAGGAANTTGGCTCTTGATTGGTTATTGGTTGCCCTTGTCTCCCCCCGGGTGGCCAGAGGTGGACCTGCAGAAACCCAAGACCTTACACAGGCTGAGAGATAAAAACAGACAAAGGAATGTCAGGGAAAGGATGACAAGCTCGAAATATTGTGAAATATTGTGAAATATCGAAATATTGTGAAGAAAATGAAAAACTTTCCTTAAAAAAGCTAGGACAAAAGGGGAGGCCTGGACACATGGAAGAACCCATGAATCTAAAAGGCAAGGTCAGGATATAGAAAAGAGTTTAAGAGGAGAAAACCTGACAGGCCTACCCAGCTGCTGACAGAGCCTTGTGGAATTAACCTGAAAAGAGAACTAAAACTGAACACTAAGCTGTGAGAGAGCTCTGTTCAGATAAGGACAGGTGCAATGGCTACCAGCTGCCCTAGTGTCTGTCCTTACTGGAGAAAAGCTCTGTGCCTCCCTCTGGTGGTCAAGGTTGCCCTAGCAGGCATTCCAGCCACAGGCAGAGCTTTTACAAGTGCTCCATACTATAGAAAGCACAGTTTCACTGCTCCATAGCCCAATGCTGGGGAACCTTTTTATTTCTTCAGTTTTATGTTTTTATTGCCTCCTACAAATAGCTTTTGCTGTTAAGAACCTGTGAGGTGCCACAGGACTAGGATTAATGTGTACATTTATCTACCACCACATTTGTGTGATTGTTGAACATTGTTTTGAATTGTATTGCAACCTACATGGTACCGTGTCAGTTACATATGTGGTTAGATTGGAAAGTACCATTGAACCTACAGGCCTAAAGACCACACACGCACAAACACACACTCAGCCTTCACATTTCAACAGGATCCAGTGGTCAGGTGACTGTTAGTCTCCTACAGTCAAAGCTGTTTCTCCAGGAGACTCAGTCACCATCATCGGAAAGATCAGTGCTGGAGTGTCTCACTGGAAAAGCCTAGAAGAATTCCAATGTAAGCTTAAATAAGTTCCGAAATGCCTGTTTAGATGCAGGAAGGAATTAGAGGTATTCCAGCTTCTTCCAGAGGCAGTTGATCTGGATCTGACTTCAGTCTGACCATCAGTAATGTCCAGACTGAAGATGCAGGAGATTATTACTGTCAGACTCATAATGGCAGGGTGTTCATACCATGTTATAGAGTTCTACAAGAACTAGGAGTGGAACAGTTCTGCAGCCTTGAGTATCTGTTGAGACCGATACCAATCTGATAATGTCTGTAACCATCTCTTAAACAGCTAAACTGCTTATAATGCATTTGTCAGGATGCAGTTTGCTTTGCCATCTAAATGACATCATGATTAAACTGTTATTCTAGAGTACTGTTATTCATGTTATTCATCTATGGGAAGATATACACAGCTCACAGCATGACCCGGTTATATATTACTGCTGTTTCTCTTATTTACATTTTATCATAATCAAAACATTTAGCAGCATTTCTTCAAACATTCACAGTGAGGTTTAATGTGTAACAGTTCAAGCTTGTGTTCACATGATGATTTAGGCTAATGGATCTGTAACGTGGGTCCAACTTACCCTTCCTGAATATCAGGCCAGTGTTCTCACTGAGACACCAGAACACTAAGGACTAAGCCACCAGCCCAGCATAGGAGGCTCTTGAGGTGAGCAGCTGACTCTAAATAAATGTCAAAAAGAAATAAGGATATTTCCAGACCAGGCTGGGGAATTGAAATTTTGTCCTCTGAGATGAGCATGGAATACACTGCCACACTTCCTTTTATTTGCTGTGTCTTTATGTACTTTGCCAGGCTGAAGGAGCAAAGATAAACACAAGCTTCTCTAAGTTATGTTTTAGAATACACTGAGGGCTTTAACTTGAAGTGATTGTCACTGAACGTGAGAGAGTAATACCTGACATTAATACCATTAATACCTGACCAGTCAGGCCTTTATCACTCGGGTGACCTGCTGGTTGCCAGGGGCAGCTTAGCATGAGGCTGAATGTTAAAGCAACATAAGGAAACAATGGAATCTTGTGAAATCATGGTCTCACAATAGTTTTATTAGCAACACTAACTAATACATCATGCTAATCTACCCATCAGTGTTAGTGTGGTGTACATGTATCATAAGAAACCTGTCTTTCAGCTTGAAGACTCAGCAGATCTCACTATTTTTAAGAAGTTTGATTCAAATCTGGCGCTTTAGCCAGATGAGGATCAAGACAACCAGGCTACAGAGAAGCTTCTTCCCACATGCCATCACACTCATGAACAGTTGAACATTACAATGACCATTACAATCCACATTCTGGATACTTTTCTCATTTCCTGTTCTGCTGTACTGCACTTTTAATTTGTCTCATTTATCTGTTTTATTAACAGTATCACACATCACTCCACCCGCTGCACTGACTGTCTCAGACTGGTGTTTCTTCTTGTACTGCACTTTTTAAGACTTAATCTGCCTCTACATCCGGATTGCTGCACTCTGCACTTTTATATACATATAGAGCTACACATAATGTAAAGTTTACAGGTATGTACGGTATTGTGTGAGTGAGTATGTGTGTGTGTTTAGGATGTGTGTGTGCACTGTGTGTAATGTTGTTGCTTGTATTGTAATTCCTTGTGTAGTATGTAAGTATGTGTGAACATACTTGGCAAATAAAGCTTGATTCTGATTCTGATTCTGAAATGACCATAACAATTTAGTGACTTGACCAGCAGCCTCCATTTCATTCAGATAAGGTGCAGAATTAAGGAAAAAAAATATAATATACAGTGGGGAAAATAAGTATTTGATACACTGCCGGTTTTGCAAGTTTTCCCACCTACAAAGAATGGAGAGGTCTGTCATTTTTATCATAGGTACACTACAACTGCGAGAGACTAGAATCTAAAGAAAACTCCAGAAAATCACATTGTATGATTTTTAAATAATTAATTTGCATTTTATTGCATGAAGTAAGTATTTGATACAATAGAAAAACAGAATTTAATATTTGGTACAGAAACCTTTGTTTGCAATTACAGAGTTCAGACGTTTCCTGTAGTTCTTGACCAAGTTTGCATACACTGCAGCAGGGATTTTGGCCCACTCCTCCATACAGATCTTCTCCAGATCTTTCAGGTTTCGGGGCTGTGCAAATAAATTAGATAGATAGATAGATAGATAGATAGATAGATACTTTATTGATCCCGAAGGAAATTTAGCAGCCAGTAGCGGTTTCACAAAAAAACAGCACAGTAAAACATCAAACAAATACAATTAAAAATTAAAAGTGTTGTGCAGTATGAAAAACCTAAATGGGTAGGTACCGGCAGCAGTATTATTACCTGTTAACTATAAACTATAAACTATAAACTATACATAGTACAGGTAAAAATCATATTTAATATTAAAAATCATACAATGTGATTCTGTCTCTCACAGTTGAAGTGTACCTACAATAAAAATGACAGACCTCTCCATTCTTTGTAGGTGGGAAAACTTGCAAAATCGGCAGTGTATCAAATACTTATTTTCCCCACTGTACATACGTACACTTACCTAAAAATCTTTAAATATAAGAAATGACTATAAAACTATATATTCTAATCAGACAATAGACAGACACGTCTTACTAATGATAATTACACTGTTCCTGTAAGCAGGTACATTCTGCAGTCCTCTCATTATCGATCAAGTGCTGAAATTTGGTTGGTGCCTCGTGGACTCCAAAAGGCATCACAGTAAACTGGTATGACCTTTATTGAATACTAAAAGAGCTCAGTTCACTGATGTACTACACCAATGTCTGCTTTCAGTACTCATTACTCAGATATATCACTGTGTCCACTCTAGACATCAGTTACAGGTCAAAACTAGACATTACATTACAGCATGTTTATCTGTTATAGGTCGGTCCAAATGAGATGATTTTGATCATTTTTGATTGATGTTTTTTGGATTGTTATTTTTATTAATTATTCCCAAAGATTCACCCAGAGTGGTGCTCGACTCAAGTCCAGGAAGGAGTACCCTCTACACATCTCTGTAGCCTTACTCTAACACACCTGACTCAACTGATGCAGAGCTTCATAACTCCCTTGTGAGTTGAAGGAGGTCTGATACACTATGACCACCACACACCCAAAATAATAATCAACACTGAAGTAGGAAGTGAAAGCAGCCCCCCTCCCCACAGCCCACCCAGCTGAACACAGAGTCAGACAGAGAGAGAGAGAGAGAGAGAGAAAGAGAGAGCAGTGGGGTGAAACTCAGATCTGCATGAACAGGCCTGAGTGGTCCTCTTTCTCCCAGAATAGAGCAGCACTTTCACCAGATGTTCAGCTTCATCCAGACACACTCCCTCAAGAACCGCACACAGCACTGCACTGACTCTACAGCTAAACTCCCTCTCTACCAACACTGACCATCACCATTCATTACAATAACACAACTCACAATGTCCAAAATCAAGCTTTATTTCAGCACAGCAAAAGCACAGATACAGCAACAGGACACTGAACACACTACACACACTAACATCAGCACTGTGTAGAGTTTAAACTCTATTGGAGACGCATGTGAAAGCAGCTCTATGTTCAATTCTATCTTGGAGCTGCTAGCCTTCACAGTGGCTCTTTAGGAATGGGATCCGCTGATCCTGGTTGTTATGGGAGACCTTACAGACGACCTCCTCCACCTGGTCCCAGCGTGCTTTGCTGAGGGTCAGGGTGCTGCTGCGGCTGTAGCGGCCGTTCTTCTCTGCTTCATCGCTGGTCAGAAACCCCTCCTTCACCTCTGAGTCCCCCACTGTCCAGCTCACACACACACACGCAAACACACAAGCACACACAAACACACACATTTCAGATGTGTATTATTAGAATATTTCCATTTTCCTGATAAATATGAACATTTTCTACTAATTTTCTAATATTTATAATATATTTATCATTATATCAGTTATTAGAGGAGGAACTGTTCTTCATTTCCATAGAGAGGTTGCACTTTGCATTATCAGCCCATGCTTCAGTGCTCTGCTAGTGTTTATAGTCCTGTGAGTTTAACACGTCATGACTGAGAGCTGCTGCCCCACCAACTTCACCCACACCAACCATGACTTTGGTCTCCATCTTCATCTGGACACTCACCCTCTTGACTCGAGGTAACTCACTCCTCTACCTTTAACACACATCAATATGTGCCTTTATCAAGACATTCATATCATGTACTGTATAAATATGTGGATTCAATTTTAAACATTGTTAGTTTTAGGTTCTACAGATTCTTAACAAGTTTGTTTGTCTTCTCTCTCTATTCATCCTTCTTATTTCTATGTGTTGTAAATGTAAATCTTTCCTTCTTCTTCTTTTCTCAGGATCCAGTGGTCAGGTGACTGTAATTCAGACTCCTACAGGGAAAGCTGTTTCTCTTGGAGACTCAGTCACCATCAACTGTAGAACTGGCACTGCTGTAGGAACCTGTTCAAGTCCTCTAGTATCTGCAGAAACCTGGAGAAGCTCCTAAACTCCTGATTTATGGTGCTACCATGAGACAGTCAGGTATTCCAGATCGTTTCAGTGGCAGTGGATCTGGATCTGACTTCACTCTGACCATCAGTAATGTCCAGACTGAAGATGCAGGAGATTACTACTGTAAGAGTGTACACAATGGTCCAGTGTTCACACAGCGTTAGATGGTGGTACGAAAACCTCCCTCAGTCAGACCACACAGAGACTGCACTGCTGCAGCTGGACTCTACTGCAGGTGCTGAGGGGGAGGATGGTCCTCACAGTTCTTTATCCCTAACTGGTACAGTGAGGCCTTCTCATTCCTTAACCTACCATGTGGGAAGACGTGTCTGGTGAACGTGGAAAAGATCTCACTGTGTTTCAGAAGGTCAGATTATTGTTACGACCCCCCTTAAGGTGGAACTAGGGGTACAGAGGAAGTAACAACATGAACATGTGAAGTGGCATGGAAGGAGATATATGAGCAACCAAATCTGTTGTCAAGGTCAAGGTTGTTTACTCTGCAGTCCAGGTGTCATATTACAGAAGAAGAATATTAGTAAATATGATTATATCTAAACAATGACAAGGGCGGTGAGTACAGAGTATTCATGTAATGTTGTTACCTAGCATTATTGTCCTGCATCATGTAAAGAACCCCACTAAGGAGAAGCTGGAATGACTGGAACTGGGTTCAGAACAGTCCAGCACATTATTAACACCTGGAAGGAGAGTGGGGAACCGGCAACCTCAACTAAGAAAATTTCTAATGACGTGATCAGTCCATCAAGTCCAGCAAGTAATAATAGGTGAAGGTAAAGATGGACTGTAGAACTCACGACTGTGTTTAACAGTGACAGTAATATCATTCCCACACGACCAGAACTCACAGGATCGGGACTAAACAGCTGTGTGGACATACGACCACTTGTTATGAGACTAATCAGCTTCAGTTTGCTGGGGAGCATGAGGACTGAACTCTGGAGTGATGGAGAAAGGTCATGTGATCTGATAAGACCAGACTGACCCTATTCCAGAGTGATGGGAGCATCAGGGTAAGAAGGGAAGACCATGAAGTGATGCTCCCATCATGCATAGTGTCCACTGTACAAGTCTCTGGAGCCAGTGTTATGATCTGGGGGGCTCTGGTTGGTCAGGTCAAGGCTCAGCACCATTACGAGGTAATAAAATGGAGTCAGCTGACCACCTAAATGTACTGAATGACCGGGTTATTCTACTGTGGTGAAGTGGATAAAGAGTGGTTCAGACGTGGCCTCCACAGAGACTCAGGACAGAAATAAAGGCTGAGATGGTGTATAAGGTTGATGAAACGTTGAAAATGTGGTCTACAGGTGGTCCAAAACAATACTGTGGACTGATGACCATACCCATGTGATCAACCAGCTTATAACACTGGGTGTAGTGTTTAGCTTTACAGTGAGTTGAGACCAGTTATGAGAGGATGTGTCACTTCCAGGTCTTCTGGAAGATGGAGATACATCACTGGCAGTAAACACAAGCAATAACAGGCTCCTCCAGGAATACCCAGAGACAGAAGCTGAGTTCAGATCTTCACTGAAGGAGTAACTGTAAAACTGAAACATGGTACAGACTAAGACTGGTACAGACTAAAGCCTGGTCCTTTATGATCAAGGGTTCAGTAAAGTGTCCAACTGTTTAAGAACTACATGAGCGTTTGCATGATTCCAGGGTACAAACATATGATCAAAGGATCCATGGAATCTGATGAAGGCCTGTAGACCCTGTAGATGCCATAGATCCCATAGCCTTCAATTCAAGGGCAATTCAGAACCCTCACGCTTCTGTGTTGGGTATCCCTCAGTAATACACTGACAGTCTACTGTCTATAAACACCATCTACAAATTAAATCTGCACCAGGCACAGCAGAAGCTGAACACCAACCCTGTCCAGATACCCTGCAGACCTCACTGAGCAGAGTATGAATCATATATCTACACTTCAGGTCGTAATGCTAATAGTGCTACAAGTACACACAATATACAGATATACCATGAAGGAAACTTCACAATAGCTAAAACTCATAAATACACGTTTAAGCTGAACACTCCATATTAATTACCTACTACTGTCTATAACTCCCATAGGTGTGATGGTCAGGTGTCCACATACATACCAAACACTCCTGCACAAATAAGTGTAGTGAACTGTGTTTAGTGCATCTGGTATGAAGCACTTCAGGTTTGTCTTTAAGAAACTGTTGCTTATTGAAATTATTATTATTCTAGCTGATCAACAGCAATTATTTAATCAGGCGTAACAGACATGAAAAGCTGAGGGTCACCTGTGCAGCTATGAAGGTCATCTACAGGTCCACAGATGATATAGCTCGTGTAGTGAAAAAGAAGCAGCCCCAGGACAGACCCCAGTGGCACACCACAGCAAACACCAGGGTTTCCAGATACAGATTCATCAGGAGTAATAAAATACTGTATATATGTGTAAACCAAGTCCAGTAAACAGGACCCTCCCCTTCCTGTCTCTCTGGAGGACTGGTTAAACTGGAACAGCCCCCCTCACACATTCACAGGTACTTCGTGAAATAAACTGACTCAGAGTTCAAACATCCCACTGAACTACTTACAGTCAGAGTGAGGAACATCATAAACCACATTCTGGTTCTGTTTCCATTAAACAGCTTTAGATTCAGTCACTACACCCCATTAACAGTGTAGTGTATCAGGGTGTTCAAGTTACTGAAAGTTACTGGAGTTATTTAATTCTCAGAATCATGTACATTACACTTCTACAAATCTGAATACAGACTTTTATTTATTTATTTATTGAATTACAGATCAGAGAACTGTTTACATGTTTATTGTTGTTGTTTCAGGAAAAAGAAAATCCCCCAATACAGAGTCAAAGAGTGTAGATACTTCTACTGAATCTCTTTATTCTGATGATGAAA
>JAVGWN010000349.1:0-14662 GCA_034552555.1 Semaprochilodus insignis
ATATATATATATACACACACACACACACACACACACACACACACACACACACACACACACACACACACACACACGTACGTACAAGCAATTTCAACGTAAAAATGATTGAACAGCTCTAAGTATAATGTTGATTTTGCATTAATGTTCTTTTTGCCTGTGCGCGTGTAAACAAAGAAGGAGAGCCGAACTATTCTTGTACCTCTGTTCCTCCAGAGATTGATTCAGTAATGCTACTTATTTTAGTGCTACCCATATCTTTAAGCCACACCCACTTTTTGGATTGTAGTTTAAAAGATGGTATTGGGGAGCAAAATATTGCTAGGGAATCATTATCGAAGTCCAGGCATTGATATAGGTTCTAGCTTGTGGTTCTTGGATCTACTGAAGTAAGAGCTTCAGGAAGGTTGGCACTGGCGAGTTCCTCTTCAGTAAACTTTGAATGTAATTTAGATTTCAGGTACAAGTTCCAAAGTGGGGTTTAAGGTCCAATCGGGAGTTGCTGCAACAGCTGCCCCACCCTCTGGGATTAAGTGTAGTAAACGCGGTTTAGTGGGTGGACTTATTATTATTTGAAAGTCTCTGTGTTGTTGTGACAACCGTTGCATATACTGCGCTTCCTGATGGAAGGTTACTGCCTGAGGAGCATGTTAGCAGCGCAATAAGAACTAATCATTCAAAGAATTCCAGGGCTTGTCTTCCGATCCTGGACAAAGATAATATTGCAGGGTTGCTCCGTTGCCATTTAAACTGTTGTTCTAGTATGTTGTTCTATTGGTCTCAGGCCAAGTATTACACAATGAGAGTCTGAGTCAGGGGACAGCCCGGAGGCCTGTAATGCTCCGTGTGTTGTAAATGACAGTGTAGGCCGTGGTGTGTTTTATTTAGGCCTTCCTGCAGTCAGACACCGAGATTATGCTGGCTTGTGTCCTGACCCCCTGTTGAGTTAATTTAAGCTTCAGGCCTCTTTAATTTACATCTACAAAACTCACAAGTGCATCAGAAGCGAAACGTAAGGTGCTCACGTTACAGTGACATGTATGTTCCTGATTCTGGAGGAAAGATTTTCATCATTTTACACTTTGAATTATTTGGTTTTGTCTGTTACTTAAATGAACTTGTTGTAAAATGAGGAATAACCACACAGATAAGGGTTTCACATATTAGGTCACATATAAAATAAGGTTTTCACAAGAAATAAATATTGATATTAATTTTAATATTATTTTTCTTTGATGGCTACATTCTTATGAACCTAGTATTTCACTCCTTCAGTTGTCCAGTCTTTCAGGATCCTTCTGTATTGTATAGCCTGTTAAACTGCATATTACTTGTTAATTATTGCAGTTATTGCATATATATATGGTTCAATAACTCAGTAACTCAATAACACAGTAACAGTCAATAACACAGTAATAGGCTATTAGACTGTTGTATATGTGTGTGTATATATGTGTGTGTGTGTGTGTGTATTTATGTGTATGTGTATTTATATATATATATATATATATTTATAAAATCACATGCTGTTTTTGTTACTGTGCCTTTAAGAGAAGGACCAACCAATCAGTGATTTGGGGCTCAATGCCTTTCAGCATGATTGGCCGACTGCCCAGGGCAGGGCTGTGCTGTAATGCTGCATTCACGTGTTTGCAAGGTGACGGAGTCACTGATGAAAATGGATGATTGTCGGAGAAGAGCATTAGCAGTGTGATTGTTTATATAAGGTGGCAGGAGGACACTCTGTACTCTTACCTGGGCTTGTCTGGGATTCAGCAACGAGACCATTGGCTTCCATCGTTCCCATCCAGTCCGTTCCACCAGTGCCCATGATGGCAACAACTGGGAAAATTTAAATCCTGACAGATCATTCCGCTTACCACTGGGGTCTGCACAGTGTTCCCGCATACACTGGTAGAATTTTCCACTGTGGCTCCTTTGAAAACAACAGAATATCTGGTTTGTCGCCGTCCGTCTACCACATACATGTAAACACAGCATTAGTGGCCTTTGCTGTGTTTAGGTGTCTTCTGATACTCGGTGGACTGGGTTGAGTGATGTTCTGTCAGTGTGGGATCAGGTTACTGGTCTTAATGGTCTTTACTTTGCTTATGGCTCATATGTTTTACATAACTGGTCAGCACTCAGGGTCGACTATGTTGGACAAATGTCAGCTGAACACTGATTATATGTTTGGGGTGAATATTGGCCAATACTAATAGAGCAACTTTACAGGAGAGGGCAAAAATCTAAAAGAACCAGACTTTTCCCATTTTTGGGCCATTTCTGTTGGTCCATTTATCTTGAAATTTTCACAGAGTGTAAACAGCAGCTGCAGTGTTCAAATGAAGCATACAAGTAACAATTGACAAAAATGGAGATCCATGTTTTCCCTGGATGGCGACGATATGCAAAATAGCCATGTTCTGATTTGGTGCCCTGTAACACTTCCTATAACTTTAGTGAGAATGGGCGGGGCTAACCTGCTGTGGGCTATAAAGGTGGATATATTGAAATCTGTCGGACTTCATGACAAATTCAAAAGGGACTTTCTTTAGATATATGGACTACGTGGACTGTATGGGCAGTGAATAGTACGTTTCAGGTTTAGAAGTGTGCACGTGAAAACATGAGGAAAGTGAACTTTTCCCTGATGCAGACCTTTTAAAGGGCCCAATGGAAAGTTGGAGTTACTGATAAGTGATATATTAACACTGTTAAAGTCACCGCCCTGTCCAAATATGGAAACCACACGTTTTGAAATCGTTGTTTATGTGATGTCACCAACAGGCTCTGTTAACAGTAGTCTTTTTATTTTAGACAGAACCGTCACGTAACATAAAATTATAACCATTTTTTGTACATAAGAACCATGAAAATGTTAGAGAAGTGGACCTCAGGGCTAAAAATACAATACATGTAAATGACACAGGAGTGAGAGTCAGTATGTCCATGCATTAGAGTTTGGGGATCTACCCTGAGTGAGTTTATTCAGTTTGGTGGCTGTAGGTTAAAGGAAACTGGAGTTTGGGTAGGACCAAAAATGAATGGGACTCTATGGGAGAAACAAGGGATGGGAAAAAAAAGAAAAACAGATTGGTGTGGGTCAGACCAACGTTGAAATTGTGCTCGGGGGTCTGCCCTGAGATACTGTATGCGAAACGTTAACTCTCAGTCGAGCAAAAGTTCAGTAGATAGGTGTGTACTTTTCCATCCCATTCATTCTTAATGGGAAAAAAATCCGGAAAAATCTTTCCCGATCAGGGAGAAACGAGGGATGGGGGAAAAAATGACTTACAGGAGAGTGCGGGTCAGACCAACGTTGAAATTGTGCTCGGGGGTCTGCCGTGAGATACTGTTTTTGAAACGGAAACTCTCAGTTGAGCAAAAGTACGGTGGATAGGTGTGTACTTTTCCATCCCATTCATTCTTATAGGGGAAAAAAATCAGGAAAAATAATTCCCGATCAGGGAGAAACGAGGGATGGGAAAAAAAAGACAAACAGACAGGGTCAGACCAACACTGAATTGTGCTCGGGGGTCTGCCGTGAGATACTGTATGCAAAACGGAAACTCTCAGTCGAGCAAAAGTACAGTGGATAGGTGTGTTCTTTTCCATTCATTCTTAATGGGAACAAAATCCGGAAAAACCATTCCTGATCAGGGTCAACATTTTGGAGCTGGAACAGTATCAATATCTTGGAAACTTGGGGACTAGTTCGCGGACAAAAATCCGCTAAAAAAAGAAGGAGAGGAAAAAGAAGAAGGGTATTCCGCTGGATGACAATACTGTTGCGCATTGCTGTTGCATCACTAGTAACACTGGAGGCTATTGGCTTGTTAAGGCTTTGAAACTAGCATGTAAGTTCTGTAGTCAGGAGCGAGGGGGTGAGGAGTGGAACCTCATACAGACCCTTAAAATGAAGTTCTGCTTCCTTTAATCCTTTTAAATATCACCAGTAATTTATAGTGGGCTCTGTAGTGGGTTATGTGAATGTGTTTCGGGCTCTGGTATCAGCTCCTTTTGAGATGTAAAAAAGGCCTTGTCACTTCATGTGAAAGGATCCAGACCCCATGCAGGCCACCTATGGGGTAGAGTCTGTGACCGGGGTCATAGCGGGGTCCTGTTACACCATGGGAAGAGTCATGGAGATAGCGTTTCTCTCTGACTCTTCCCATGAGTCAAGTGAAAGAGCTTTGGTTGCCCTTTTAGGACCTTTCATCAGGTCTTTACAGTCCCACTGCACCAGTCAAAGGTACAGATGCCTGGCCTGCCCTGCTGTTTACTCCAATTTATGAGTGTGGGTCGGAGGTCACTCTCTTAAAATGGATGCTTCAGCAAAGCCCTTTAAAAGGCCGTTTAGAATTTAGAGTTTGTTGCCAGTGAAGATTGACTCAGCTTTACCTAAAGTAACTTCGGTTGGAGTTGGGAGGATGAGTAATGGGCTATAATTGGATAGCTGGATAAATGTTTCATTGGTCTTTGCCCACAATTATGAGCATCCACAGTCGTTCATCATGTTTGACTGCGCAATCTTTCAGCCTTAAACGAGATAATGGTAATTGAAAACGTACCCTTGGGAACACTCTTGGTCGGCGAAGCGTGGGATAAGATAGAGCTGTAGGTTTTAATTCCCCGTGTCATTAGTTGTTTAGTCATGCTTTCTGTTCTTAACATGAAACAGCAAGAAACATCAAAGAGTTAATTTTGCGCCTCTGTAAGAGTTTTTACAGAGAATTTCCAAAATCAACCAGAAAAAAAGAGGTACTTGAATTTAAGAGCGGCCGAGTTCTTCTAATATGTACTGATACACTCCAAACTCATGTGAGTATTCTTTTTACTTTATTGGGTATTCGAAATAAGGCATGTATCATATGTAAGCTCACTGTGTAATACCTCCACAAGCACCAATAACAGCAGTGACTGGATTTGGTATGGAAGTTTCTGGATGTAGGCTACATCAATGTTCAGACACTTTTACAGAGTATGACCCATATGACCGTACGCTTCCATACACCTGCAGATTCAGCTACTTCCTTCACACTATGGTCTTTGGCACGCCCAAATGCAGTCACTCCTTTTAGGCAATCATTAACATCTGCTTTGGAGCCATTTTCCACACATGGAATGAGACATTCACTGCACTGTAGCACCTCTTCTCAATCTATGGATCCCGTCACTCTCACCCCGCAGGTATTTATAGCCCCAGCATCCTTGTGCAGCACCATCTGCAGGAGCCTGAAGTTACTACCACCTTAAACACGCAAGGTGACTCATGTTTTGTCTGGTGAGCTTACGTTGTACTTTTGTATTGTACGTTTTTGCCTCTTTGATTCTACATACCAACAATGGGTAAGTGGACTCAAGTATGTTTAAAACACATCAACACACCGTATGCATCATAGGAGGTCATAGGAGGTCAGTATGATGATACATATTGTTATTGTGATAAGGTATGTCACATTCTATCAGATCTTATTTTTTTCTGAGCATGTATCTGTATTTCTGGATATCATCAGCACTTAAAGAATACTGACCAACTGCACAAAGAGAGCAGGGATGGACATAACTACTTACCTTTCCATGCCGATACGGATGCTTAGGTATCGGCCAATACCGAATACCCATACTAACATGACTAGCTTGTACGTCCTGGTGCTTTATGGTCCTGATGAGCACCAATTCTAGAGACTCTAGACCTAACTCAGGCTTATGGGACCTCTGAAAAACTCAAAATATTCTGATGCATATCTTGTACTGTAAAATGTCTTGATTAGGGCTGAAAGATGAATCATGTTTTCCATATCGAAACCACAGTTTGAAAGTATGCAATTTTCAATTTGCAAGTGCATAACAGCCTGCATTATCAACCCTGTTGCTGTGACATGTTTAGAGTAGAGAAAATTGAAGGTATTAACGCCTGCATGTTATTAGCTCCTGAACCACCTGTGGATGATGAGTTAAGTCAACTGGAAACGACCCATGCACTGTGTATATGAATGCAACCATAATTACCTGGTAGTCTTCCTTGATAACTGGCCACGTTCCAGCCTCGAGCCGGAAAAAGAGTGGATATGCGAATGTTCTTGGTCTAAAAAAAAGGCCTGGATCTCAATTTCAAGAAGACTGTTGACGTTTATATCACCATCGTCATTGTCAAAAGAATCACAATGAGATATTTTGCCCAAATCGTTGATAACGAGCTAACGTCCTAGTAGCTGCATGTTACCATGTGGTCCATTCCCAGTTAAAATTGTTGTTGTTGTTGTTGCTGTTGTTGTTGTTGTTGTTGTTGTTGTTGTTTACAGGCTTTCTATAATTGGTCTGATGATATCCATGTTATGCTCAGAAAAGCAAATAACATCATTATAGCACTAACATATCACCATATTGCCTCCTCTACTTCTTCCTTCACTGATTCTTTCACTCTCTCGAGTGCAGGCTTTCCTACAGACCACATCTCTTGGGGGGTGGGGTGGCAGGGGGACTCATTGTTCTGCACAACAAACAGCAGTGGTGAGAACCTCCACCAAAAACAAGGTTTTTAATTTAGCTGAATCTGTCGTTTAACCAGGTTATTGGTTACGCCCTGCTGCTGGCCCTGCCTCATAAAGAACCTAATAATTCTACAAAGCGGTTCACTCCCTCGGAGGTAGTCGTGCCAGAGCTGTTTTTAAATGGGCCTGTAATTGGGCTGTCCCACTTCAAGCCTCTGGCCGTTACAAACAGCTCTCCAGGGACACCCAGCCTAGAAACTCTCGTCTTGAGCTCATGCACTGCAGGAGGATGGACTTCACAGATCCCCTGTAAGAATCTGGAGAACGTTTTTGGCCGGAATGGCTCATTATTCAGGCAGTTCCTTTGAGCCAAGTGCAGCAGGCTCCTCATATGTCCTCCGTGTGTTGACTGTATATAATGAAAGCCTATAGAGTTCTGATAAAAGGAGGAGCAAACTTCAGGTGCTTCGCTTTGTAGAGATGCAAATGCGGTTTCGTTCATAGAGGTTGTTTGTTTGTGGACAAGGGACTCTTTGGAGCTTTGGCGTCTTGTAGCGAATCAAAGGCTCCGTAGTTCTGTGTAACTTCTTGGGTAAATTCTTTGGGTTTGATCAAGATGTTCTTTGAGCATCTTCGTGATTCCCACATGGCTTATCTATACAGAACTGTGACTCTCCAAGAAGATGAGGGAGCTGATAACGACAGAATGCTGAGATCAAACCAGGTTTTGTTTAGAAATGGACACCTGGGCAGGATCCAGGTTAGCAGCGCCAGTAGCTAGCTGTTGCTTGTTTGCATCAGAGTGCTCTTCATATGATGCATCTAATCAGATTCACATTCTTGCACTCCTTTGTTGAGACTGAAGTTAAAGCCTGGATCAGACAGGCTATACCTGGGCTGGACATCTGGCCATACTGTATGACCAAGGGTGGAGATTACTGAGATTTTGCTGGTTAGGCACGCTCTACATGTTTAGTCCTTAATGATAAGACACTGGGGACCACTGATGCAGAAACTGCACTGCCCAAGCAGTGTGCAGGTCTACGGTAAGGACGATGAGCTTGGGTGCTTGAGTACTTGGCTAGCTGTTTCAGGTGATGTCACTATTTGGGTGGTCATTATGTTCCAATGCAGTAAGCCCTGTTGGGGCGGGATTACTACTACTACTTGAGGACTTAGTGCAATTTGAGTGATGACTGATGGCTCTGTGGTTTTATGAATCCAGTATGAATCTGGCATACTTTTAGCAAGTCTGGTCAGTTTGGATTTGTTGTCAGTAACATAGGGTTTAAGTGTGGAGTGTGGAACGTGAACCAGGTAGGGCCAACTGAACAACAAACAAACCAAAGAGCTAATCTAGCTCTGTGATTGAAGTGCATAGCTATCAGTACATCAACACAAAGCTTACCTACTCTTTCTTAATCTGAATTTTCAAAAAAAGACAAATACAGAGGTTGGCACTCTAATGTGTCTATGCCTTGGGTAAACACATGCTGTAAGAACATACGAGCGCAGGTGCCCAACTAACCTACCCAGAACCCAAAGCTAGCCAGAATAGCGAAGCCAATAGGGATAGTACGAGTAAACAAGCAGGGTTGGTGTAAATCATCGGCAGTGCTGAGCTAGTTTGGGCTAACAAGCAGAGCTGATACGTGTTACAGGAGAGCTAACTACGGGCGGGGGGGTATAAAGCTAAATGTGGCTAAGCTAATTATAAAACTGTCGAGGGATTAATGACCAGCAGCAATAAACGTACAAATGCTTGCAGTCGCTGGAAACGGGGCCAACAACACAATGCCAAGCACAAATTTGCCAGACGACTTATCTCAAGCCCCTCCTCCCATGCTGGAAAGCCGTTTCTGATTGGTCAACAAAGCTGGTAGATGTAAGGCTTTTCATGAATGACAAACCAACCCACATATGATAGAGACAACAGAGCAAGAGAGAACAAGCACACTGGACCAGATACACTGAGCCCAGGCATGTAACATCAGTAATACTTCTGGAGTGAATTTCCTTCTACAGTCGGCTGAACTTTGAGCTCTCTCGGTCATTATAGTCCTGCTTGAATCGACATCTCAGTAAAGTAATAACAAAACTAGATAAAACGGACAAGACTGGAGTCGACTTGCTATTTGGCAAGTTCTGGTGCAAATGTTCTTGTTCCACCTTAAATGGTGCAGCGGTTACATTCTGGGGCCTGGGGCACTGTAATAACTGCTGCACCATTTAAGGTGGAATGAGAAAATTTGCCCAGGAATCTGGAGATTGAGGAGATGACTTCAGCTTTGTAGAAATTAGCGCCTCCGTTTAAGAAACCCACGGCAGCATTTGGTATGAACCCACTTTCCTAGCCTAATGCTAGTCTATATGCCAGTTTCGTTGTGAATTGTGGTGCCGGTCTCATAAAGCAGATGTAGACGTCTGTGTGATGATGTTTCGATCCAGGCTATTTGGGGAAATTACAGTGACGCTTTATCCCGTGAGAATCAGTCAATCAAATTAAGTACTTGTTATGTTACCAGACCTCCTCTGGTAAAACTGGAAAACAAGTTTTAGGCTTATTATGCAACCATATAACAATCCAGCAATTTTATGTTTCAACATGACTATTAAATACAGTGGTGTCTGTTTGAAAGCAGCAGAGACGGGCCGGCCATCGTTTTGTGAGGTCTCCTGTTAAACCAGAACTAAATCAGGCTGTTATTGATACTGTGGCTTTAGGACCGGTACATCTGAACGAGCTGTACTGTGATTGGCCTGCATTGTGTACAGTGTGTCTACTTCAAGTAGTCCAGGCTAGAGCACTCGCTGGAGTTCAAATGTGAGTGGGCGGGGCTTAACTCCTGTTATGTACCCTTTAAGCCATTTTAGGCAGCAACAGTTTAAATGATTAAATGACTGTTGCGCCAAACTAGGTAGTAGGTGATATCACAAATGCTAGACAAGTAAGTTCTAGCAGCAACTATTTTAACACAGAACATGGCTGTGCAACTGGGTTTCCCCATGAACAGTTCTGGAATGGCAGCTTCTTCTTTTTCTAGATACTCGAAAAAGTTCCAAAAACACTATCACTGTCTATACTCATGCAAGGCTTGCCGGATTGTCGTTTTTCTGGTCGTCTGCACTTACTGAGTATTTCAGCGTTTTCTTTGATCTTAGTTTGTTTTTGTTGTCATAAGATGAAACGTTTTTTTCATTTTGTGGATGTATGTTGTATCATTTTTACTTTTAAATAATTAATTAGTTTATTTGATATTTGATTTTCTTGTATCCAGTTCATGCGCATATCAGTACCTGCTCATTTTGATGTGATCGTCTTACTAATTTAATTGCTTTCATTTAATTGTTCATTTATATGTTGCTGGTTCAACATTTTGCGAGGTCAATACAGGTTCCCAGTTGTGGTGCACAGACCGCCAATCCAGATCCATGCGGTTTGATGCGCAAAAAAATGGTCATCATTCGTTTTTCCATGTCCGTTTTCGTTCCTCTCTTCATCCCTGAGAACTAGGCTGTTTTTGATACTGTGACTTTAAGACTGGTGCATCTGAATGAGCTGTATTGTGATTGGCTGCCTCGTATTTTGTCTCTTTCAAGTAGTAGTAGTAGTAGTTGGCTTTCGTGGACTGAGATCCGCAACATTCGGCAGAAATATGACATTGTAAGACATTGGGATTTGTAAAACATACATGTGGTGGATATATACAGTCGTTGGCTGGAGGTTAGGGAACCAGCCTTGTGACCGGAGGGTGGCCGGTTCAGTTCCCTAAACCAACAGTGACGACTAAAGTGCAAGGCACCTAATCGCCAACTGCTCCTCGGGTGCCATGGTTCGGGCTGCCCACCACTCTGGGCAAGTATGCTTGTCCGCTCCCTAGTGTGTGTGTGTTCGTTCACTAAAGTGTGTGTGTGTGTGTGTGTATGAGGGTATTTCACTTCACAGATGGGTTAAATGCGGAAGACAAATTCCTCTCTCCTCAGAGAATGACTGGCCTCACCTAAATTGTATGTCAGGATATGGACTGTTTCAGACTCTCATCAGTTGGAGCTGTTAGGTGTAATCCTGTAGAGTCTTTAAGATCACCAACAACCTCCATTTAGTTGGGTTTTAGTTGGGTGTGTCTAAACTTTCGACTGGTAGTGTAGAACCACTCCCTTTACTAAGGAACCCGTGAAGAACCATGGGCATACAGCCCAACATTTACTTATTTGCATAATGACTTTACCCTCCACAAGCATAGCAATGACATAACTACCACTTCCGTTCGCATTTTGCGGTGATGAAAAGCTTACAAAGAATCTGTGATCTGTTTATGTTCGAAAAGCCGGCTTGCCCGGACCTTCTGCATTCCCGAGTCAACAATAGCAGAAGTTTCACCTCGTTTCTTTGTGGGCTTCACATTGTTTCGTTGTGAATATGCTCCAAAAGGGATACAGGGTTTAACAATTGAATTCCTTTGCTTTTGGCAGAAACTCTAGCTGTCTGAGCTGGTCAGGAACTGGTTAAGCCTGATACCGAATCCACATGGTTTAGAAAGCCTTGAATAAATAAATCTGCACATGCCTACATGGGCCTGAACTTTCTGTTTCTGCGTACTGTTGCTGAAGAATGTCTGCCCAGGTTGAATTAATTAGTCAGTCGTATGAGGCTGCAGTGATTTTTTTTTTTTTCCCCTCTCTCTCTCTCTCTCCCTCTCCCTCCCTCTCCCTCTCCCTCTCCCTCCACTTCTTCTGCACTCTGCTTAAGTTTACTCTGTGGAAAGTATGAACTCAGTGGAGGGGAAAAAAGGGGGTCAGAGGGGAGGGGTGATGGGCTCTGTTCAGAGCAAGCAATGGGTGTTGGGGGGATTCTGGAGCCATTATCAGTTGGGTGATTGACCACAGAGGAGTTTGAGTGGGCCCTCGCTGTGTGTGGGGAGCAGGAGGAGTAAGAAGAGATACAGTGCTTTAGCCCTTTTGGTCTCGTCCCCACAGATTACAGAAGAGATCAGTAAAAAGAGACAGTAAAACAGGGCTGGTGTTACTTCAAAGCAGAGTTGACACAGATTCAGTACTGGGTATCAGTAATGGACAGACATCAGCAGAAAATGCCGGATCAGGTATCGGAGGGAAAGTCCTGTAATGAATCTATCCAGGAAACAGGATTCACTCACACGACACGGGATGTGCTGTTGTTTAGTGATGCACTGAAGTGGAATTTTTTAACAGAAGCCAAAAAGGCGAAGAGTAAAAGTGCAGCATGTGAGCTACAGAATGTGGCGCGTTCAAGTGGTATCAAAACTATAATGGAGAAGCTGAACATGTGAAGCACGTAAAGGTTTTTGAATAATAATAGTGGCGCCCTCTTGTGGAGAATCTGGATCCTGCTAAATGTAAGAATGAGTGAGTGAGTGAGTGAGTGAGTGAGTGAGTGAGTAGGGTTGTAGCAATGCTTTGATTTATATTGAGGCGTTGCTGAAATATCACACGACCTGGTCAATGCATCAAGGCATATTTATTTTCTCACCTGTTCCAGGATTATTCACATGATTCATGTAGTCCATGATTCTCTGTTCGCACCTACGCAGCATTTCACATTAGATGCGATATGTCATATAAATGACAAAGACATTAACAATAAAAATCTGACTTGCTGCCATAACTGTTGCTGGATATGCTGGGCTATATCAAGGATATGCTGAGATGTTAGTTAGTTAGTAAGTTAGTTAGTTCTGCTATCGGGTGTTTAGTTAGTGAGCTAGTGAGTGAGGTAAGTAGGTAGGTGGTTATGCTGTGGGGGTTAGTTACTAAGTTAGTGAGTTAGTGAGTGAGAAGTAGGTAGTTGGTCATGCTGGGGGGGTTAGTTATGCTGTTTGGTGGTAAGATATGCTCTCTGGTGGTTAGTTATGATGTTTGTTGGTTAGTTATGTTGTTGGATAGTTAGTTGGATAGTTAGTTAGATAGTGCTATATTCTGTTGGGTGGTTAGCTAGTTATTTATGCTACTGGGTGGTTAGTTATGCTGTTTGGTGGTTAGTTAGTTAGTTAGTTAGTTAGTTATGCTGTTGGGTGGGTGGTCAGTTAATGAACCTCTATAGCAAATTTTGAGGTACCAAAAATAATCACAGCATTGACAAAACAAACCCATGCAGAATTGTGGTTAGACTCCATGTTGTTGATTGGTTATGCGGTTGGTTGGTTGGTTGGTTGGTTAATTAACTACTTAATCATTGTGTTGTGTAGTGAGTGAGTGAGTGAGTAACTTATACTATTGGGTGTTAGTTAGTTAGTTAGTTAGTTAGTTAGTTAGTTAGCCGCAGTATTGTTTTGGATTTTAGCTTAGAAGTACTACCCAGGGTATATATATATATATATTGGTATCAAAGTGAAAGTGCTGGTGTTGTGACAGCTGTAACTAGTAGTGTATAAGCCTCCTTGCCTAGTATAACTTCATTAGCTACGTAGCTCCAGTGCAGGACTAAAGAAGCAAACCTGTTCATGTATTACAGCATAACCCCTTAAGCTCGAACTGTGAAGGGTCTGCGTGACGGCTCCATTTTAAACTGTGTTGTTCCGCATCTGCGTTTAAAGCCCTGTGTGATTTGGTGTGCGTGTAGGAGCCCCTGGCTCTGCTCTGGTGCTACAGCACACAAGACCTGTCAGCCACAAGGTCAGCTTTCAGCTCCACTGCGCTCATCCGCCTGACTCAGAAGAAGCTGGCTAGGCATAAATGTCTAAAGTCAGAGGAGTCCTTGACGTCTAAATTTCCTTTGTGCCGTGGTTAAATAGAGAACAATATTATCATAGCTGTTTTGAGGCTTTTTCCTAGGGGTTGTTATTTCATACTTTAAATCCAGCTGCATCAGCTTCTGAACTGCCCTGAGCTTGCTTAGCTGTGCTGTTTCATGTTGCTGTAATCTTGCAGATGAAATTTCATAAGAAATGTTAAGAATAGTACAGTGTCAGATGATTTGTGGGGTTGTGACTTCTCTCTACATCTTGTAAGACAGCCACTGTGTTAAAAAGGAGGCCAATAACCAGACAATTAGCTGTGCTTAGGCCAATATTCAGCGTCTTGTTTTAATCTGAAAATCCCTTAATCTGTCACCCCGTCTGTTCAAAGGCTCGTATGTTTAAGCGTATGTGGAATATAGAGACTGCGATTGGACCAAAAGTCTCACTCTGATACAACATTGTGTTTCGTTCACAACTGTTCACAGTATCGTTCAGTCCGGACTGAAGCACTCCTTATAGCTTCAGTGTAAATGAGCCGCATTAAACTGATGTAGATTGAATATATGTAATATATCATCACTTTCCAATGAAAATCGTTTTTCCATGTTTTGTCAATTTTTACTTTTATGCATCATTTGAACACACCAGCTGCTGTGTACACTGTGTGAGAGTTTCATGATGAACGGACCAACAGAAATGGCCCAGAACTGCTTGGAAAAACATCTGGTTCCATTGACTTACATTAGAATTCCGTGAGGTTTTTGGCCTCTCCTGTAAAGTTTCCATTTTGGAGATACTTGTTTTTCTTTGGACAGTGACTGTATGCGTAGGGTTTTTGTGGATTCCCTCCGAGTGACAGGACTGTGCATCTGTGAATCTTACATGTCTGAGAAACTGCTGTGTACAGCTATTTATCTGGACAGTAAGAGTTTATTGGTCCGAACCTTGAAAACCTTTTCCAAACCTGTATATTCGTTACTAGACCCTGAGTTTGGCCTCCCCCTTTGCGATCCCACACTTCAGAAATCCCCTCCAGACTCAGGAGAAGTGGGCTGGTGGACCCCTGCCGCTGTCTGGAGGGGGGAGAGAGGTTGTGGGCCGTGGGTTTGGGGCTCAGGCCATCTGTCCGACAGTATTGTTCAGAGCACAAAGGGGAAAGAGCCATTCAAAGAGCATCGCCATGAATGGAGGCATAACGTCATTCAGTTTGAGACTGAGAGCATCCCTCATCAGTCCTGTTACTAAGGCTGAGTGTCTCTCTCTCTCTCTCTCTCTCTCTCTCATCCTCTCATCCTGTTCTTACACACATACTTTCTCTCTCTCTCTCTCTTCTCCCTGTATTTCTCTTTTTCTCTCTCTGTCTTTCTCTTTGTATATCTTTGTTCTCTCTCTCTCTCTCTTTCTTTCTCTCTCTCTCTCTCTCTCTCTCCTGAAGTAGATTAATGACCAGTA